>JAOEHQ010001455.1:0-19228 GCA_025447715.1 Asclepias incarnata
TCATTAACTTAGAACTTGACACGTTTATCACTCGTATCTGTATGAATATAAAAGACACACTTTTACAAGTCGTAAACTTACGTGAAGATACACAAATAGACAAGTAATGTAATCATTCATTCATTCAATGTATGGTTTTACAAAAGATACATTGCATGTGATTACAAAACTAGAATAAGAACAGAAATACAGAACAAAAGTGCTAATCAAATCTAAGTTGCTGTTGTCACACCAAACGTGCACTTACATACTTTAATACTTGTTTTACAATAACCAACATCTCCCTCTCTCTCTCTACATATATATATATATGTGTGTGTGTGTGTGTGTGTATAGTAAATGAATGTGCATTCAGTAATTAATCTAGAGTAAATTACGCTTTTTGTCCCTGTCGTGGTCACGAAATTACTGGTTTCAGAAATTACACTTTTGGTCCAAATTTTTTTGCCCCGTCAACGGTTTTGGTCTGAATCACTAACAAACGTTAAAAATGAGGTCACTTGACTTGCACATGATGGGTATATTAGTCTTTTTCTTACCACAAGGACGAAAAACGTAATTAACAAACTTTTTTTTCTAGATCTTCATCATCAACAACAACAATGTCATCTAATAATTTGATTAATTTCATTTGTTTTCCAGACCTTCATCATTTTGTTTTTCTTCCAGATTTCATCATCAACAACAACAATATCATTATCTAATAATTTTATTTTTTTCCAGATCTTTATCAATTTTTTCTAGATTTCATTAACAATAACAACTATCATCTCGCCTTCCCAACTATCATCTTAAAATATCAAGAGTTAATTAAAAAAAAAAAAGAGTTCATACATTCTTACAATTAACTCAAACAAAAAAAAAATCATCACTTCAATCTGTATCTCCATCTCTATATCTATATGTATATGCACATAGTAAAATCACCTGAATAAAACCATCAAAATAAAACCATTCTCGCAATTGACTCGTAAAATTAAATACTAAAAAAAAAATAAAGCCAGGAAGAAAATATATCTTCAAATATATACATGCAAAATAAACCCTGGAAGAAAATAAACCCATGAAGAATAAATTCCTTTTACCAACAATCATTCGAAACTCATCCCCATTTTGGACAACACGACGACTTTTTTTTGTCATTTTTTTTTATTTTTAATTTAAATTTGCTCAAATATTATCATCTACACAAAATTCAAACCAGGGATGATCAATTTGGGTGGTGTGATCTGAAATGGGTTCCAATAGCAGTCAAATCGAGTCGGGTCAATCATCTAAGCTATCAAGAAGCCATCGAACTAAATGAAAAATATCTTCTTTACTACTATGCGGTCTTACCAACAATTCTTCTTCCCTTGTTTTAGAAAACTCCGACACATAAAGAAAACAGGTAGGGGGAGAGTGGTGGCTACATTAGTTGGGTTTGGAGACGACGACATTGTAGTCTTTTTAACGTCCCATGTGATCTGATTTAACGATTAATTTTAACGTCCATTAGTTATTTAGAACTAAACCATTGAGGGGCAAAAAAAATTTGGACCAAAAGTGTAATTTATGACACCTGACGATGAAACTAGTAATTCATTGACCAAGACAAAGACCAAAAATGTAATTTACTCATTAATCTATCAAACTATCGTTTACCAATCTACCAATATAACAAAAACATGATTGAAATATCTCTCTCTTACTTGACACATGACACTATAATTAAGCGACATGTATCTTTTTTAATATAATAAACTATAAATTTATAGATCTTAATATTTATATGCCATAAACAATTAAAACCATAATTAATTACTATACACAAAATTTTAAACATTAAAATTCTTATTACTATGTTCGTTACCTTAGCTACATATTACTATATACGCATAATTTTTAACCAACTTTCCTATTTCCATCGCCAAAAGCCGTTTTCCAAGCCTATATATACAATGTTACTAAATAAACAAGTTAATAAGTTATTTACATTTATGATAACCAAGCCTATATCTATATTTTTTTTTATTTACACTTATATCTTATTTATATATATAAGTTACCACTCAATGATTTAGAGTAAAAACGTCCAATTAGTAAACACCGCTATTTGTTCTGTCGGATCATTTGTTCTGTGCTTGTGGTGTCTCTATGGTTATTTGGCAAAGGATTAGTGCCTGGTGTAAGATTGCACCAATCTTCCTATTCTCTATTAAAGACATTTTCGAAATATATGAGCACTGCAGTCTTGGAAAGGAAGTAAAAGAGGCAATAAAAGGTATCGTTTTTATCACTTGTTGGTGCTTGTAGAAGGCCCGGAACGAGAGAAGATTCGCTAATAGCACAATTAATACGGAAAAGATCTTTCAAGACATTATATCGATAGGCTTTCTTTGGTATAGATATAGAAGAAAACGATGTTCAATTACTTGGGATGAGTGGTGCAACTTTGCACTTACTTAATTTTGTTTGTATAGTTCGCCGTACTGCTATTTGGTAGTATTGGCTGTGTGAATGAAAGCCAATTTTCAAAAAAAAAAAAGAAAAGTAAACACCACTATTTCTAAATGCTATAACTTTGGAAACAATTGGGCTTGCTTTTTCTAATGGACTCTGGAGTTTGTCACGAAATAAATATGCATATATAAGAGGAAATTTTGAAACTAACTAGAAGAATGTATTCGAGTTCTATTGCGGGGCTAAAACCGAAGATCACGTAGTTGACACAGCTAAACCGATAAAGAAAAAGAATATTATAGAAAGGAAAAAAAAAGTTAACATTTAAATTTAAGGGACGAAAATAAAACTTATGTAAAATTTGAGAAAACGAAACAAAAGTTTCAATTAAAGAAGGTGCATTATTATACAACGAATCCCATCACACCAGATTAAAAAAAAAAGGTACAGAAGGTTTAGTGTACCTACACAACCTGCAAGGTTTAGTGTACCGATTTGTAAGTGTACCTGAACAGATTCGACCACATTGAGTCAATTAAATTCGGTTTGAGATAAGGATAAAATCCGCGCCAATTTTTTGTTAGGCTCCTCCTACAATGGAGCATGAATAAGCAGTGACAAGTGACCACTTGATCTATGACCAACTTACACGAGATAATATCGTTATAAACAGCAACTTACGCATGATGAATGAATAATAGGAGTAATGGAATTAGAATTTAGAAGTTCAACGGAATTACGGAAATATAACTTTGAAAAGTTATTACGTAATATACGTATAGGCGTATAGCAAACAAGTGATTCGGCATGTAATGGAATATGAATGCTATTGGGCTTCATACCTTTGGGCTAGAGAATTGCAGATACTTAAACTCGATTAGTAATAAAGTGATCGGGCTACTAAAATTTGTCGTGATATTTTAAAAAGTTAAAAAAATTGGAAAAAAAAACAAAACAAAACTGGTAACTAACAAGCATTTTAAATAACGGTACCCAGGGGTGAGTTATTTTGAGAACCCTTTAAAAAAAAAAAGAACGCGAGAACCAATCTGACCATTGATCTTAAAATCACAAAATTCCATTTAATTTATTTAAAAACTTTTATTTCAAACACCGTAAATCGTTAGACGGAAAAAAAAATATGGGTAGTATTAAAATTTCATTTTTTTTCATCATAGAGGTCATCCGATATACTTTTGACGACTTTTTAATTTTTTATTTTAATTTTTGGATTTATTCATGTGCAAGTTATATATCTTACACATGTGAAAGTAAGATATCTAAATAAAATTAGTTCATTTACACATGTGCAAGTTAACTATACCGCCGTCACTGGAAACTGTGATTCAAAACGGACTTCGCCCTTAAGGGTATTAATAAAGGGTAACTGATGAGGGTGATAGGTCATATGGGGTGATCGGTGATGTGGTGATCTACCTGACAAGCTCCGCCCTTGCACCGCCATGGACTAACGGGTTCCGCCCTTACCCGGCATTGCTGCGCAGATATGATCATTTAGTAATTTACATGTGAAAGCAAATGTTTTACATATATGTAAATATACAAGTACAAACAAAAAAAATTAAAATTAAAAAAGTCGTCAAAAGGATATCGTATGACCTCTCTAATGAAAGAGAACGAAATTTTAAGGCTACCCATATTTATTTTTTCGTCTAACAATGTACGGGTTTTGAGATAAAATATTTTGAATGAATTAGATGAAACTTATAATTTATTAAGATCAATGGTCAGGATTGATTCTCGCGTTCTTTTTTTCAAATGTTATTAAATAACTCTTCCCCACGGTACCAAACCCTATCAATAACGGAAACTGGCTATGAACTCAAACCTCATCATAAGAGGAGGTGCCCGTAAACCATACAATTTATTTTCGTGTAGCCTAAAATTTTAGAAAATATTTTAACTTTTTTTAAAATACATCAACTCTAAATGTTTTATGAACCTGGTCTCATAAGTCTGCTACTACTAAAAACATTAGAAAAGGCAATAATTCAACAGATAATATTTGAATTTTCCTTTCTTATAAAGTTTAAGAAACAAGAGGGCAATGCCAAAATGGCTGTTTATATTATAAAAAATATATGTATAAAACTTGTAAAATAAAAACATCGATTTAATAATACTATTGAACTAATGATTTTCAAATGTAGAACTAACAATAGCTTAATCCTTATATTAGTGCATATAAAACAGGTTTGCTACAACACTTGGTTGAAATTATTTTTAATTCTTCAACAGAAAACAAAAAACATAATACCTATATTTATTTTTAAGAAAAAAAAAAAGAAGAAGATTTTGATGTAAATATTGTGAACACCAAGGACTTGAAAAGAAACATATGACAAATATGAGGTTGTTTGTAAATAACTTTCTTTAAGGTATTGAAACTAAACAAATGGGCATTTGGTCTAGTGGTATGATTCTCGCTTAGGGTGCGAGAGGTCCCGAGTTCAATTCTCGGAATGCCCCTCCATTTTTTTTGTTTTTTAAAAATGACCTTTGATTATTTGAAAATGGAAGTCTTGTTTAAATGAAAATTCCGTGATCAAACTTTAAAACATTATAAGATTTAAGATAATGTTTCATACAAAAGCACTCTTACATATAAGCGATATATGTGGATGATACTTGGTTGGTCTTTGTCTATGAAAGTGAAAAATATGATACTTCGATATAATCAAAATTGATATTTTATATATCATTTAGTAACTCTTATAAACTTCTTCTTTATAGTTTTTATTTATATTTTCAATATACAAAAAATCTAAACTACTCATTACAATTTAACACGTTAAACTTTCCAATTTTCTTAATTAGCATAATTAATAATCAATTTAATTTTAGTAGCTACTTCTATTTATTAATTTTAATTCTTAATAATAAAAACCGTTTAAAATATAATTAATAAAATAACTTAAGTTATTAGTAAATTAAAAACATATAAAATATTATAAGCTAACTATTTGTAACTCGAATTCTTTTATCTATATTGGTTTATATATTTATATAGCAAAACATGAGTTTGTCGATTGAGTATTTATAACGTCATATTTTCTCTAACTCTCTTTTATCATTCTCTATATTTACCATAGAAAAAACACAAATTATAATTAAAAAAAACACTCAATAATGATGAAAATAAAAAACTTACAAGATATGTTTATCTCGCTGTATTGTGTGGGAATCCTTCTAGTTTTAATATAAAAAATAAAATAAATGTGCGTAATAAGGTATGTTCCACTTGTTTGTTTGTTTTTTATAAATATTTATCACTTATCTTAAACACACTTTCTACCAATCTTTATACAAACCCATATTTCATGGATTTTGCTATACCTTTAACCATTAAACAAACAATTACAATCACTCCAATACCCATTCATCCATTCCCAATCCCAAACCCTCATACCAAACACATCCTAAATGTTCATGAGAAGCTGCTTATATGTTGACCAACTCGTATTAAAACATTAATCATATAGATAGATAAAGATAAAGATGAAGATGATTTGCGCTATCGCTGTACCGAATATTGTAGGCATGTGGTTTCAAAGATTCATATAATTAAGGAAGGGGGCCTAATGAGAAGTAAAGTAGAAGCAATAATAATATTAAGTGGAGTGGTACTTCAATTCAAACATGGGACGACACAATAAAACAATCTTGCTTTTTAGATTAGAACCAAGAATTTGGGGGTGTAGCCGACAATGAGTTTTTGTCCCTCCATTATGTAGATTTCATCCTACACCTTTTCCCCATACTTCATTTCCTATTAACATGTCGAAAATAGTGTGTAATAAAAATTTAAAAAAAATAGGCTCGTTGCTGACAACACAAACCCTCAACCACGAGTTGGACCACAAGTTCTACACAATGATATGGGCTCGTGATCAATGCGAAGACGAGCGAGACACCAAACACGAGCCTGGTGGCTTTCATCGCGAACGGTCTAATAAAAAATGAGAAGAAAAAAATGCTTATAAGTGCTGCAAAAAATATGTTTACGAACTCATTCGAAAAGTGAGATGACCCAAACCCAATTAAGAAAATAATTAATTTTAATTGGTGACACAACACATATGTATCTAAATTGTTTGTTGATGTATCGCTATCATTTCTCTTCGGTAATTGGTTTGTGCGTATAAACAACCGTCAAGGTACCACCGTATTTTTCAGTACTCTGTATTAAAAATAACAATTTTTTAAAATCTATTAAATAATGATTTAATATACCATCAATCACAGAGAAAAAAATAAAAAATAAAATTATAGTGGTATGGACACACATAATAAATATAATAAGTTTCGGAGTTTTCATAACTTTACACACATATTCACTCTACTGCTGCATACTATGGTGATTCCTTACAAAAGTAAATGGAAAAAAAAATAATCAAATTGGGGTAACTAGGTAACATTTGTTTTTGTTTTCGGAAATCTAACTAATATAATAACCAAATTTTTATGGGTTATGCTAACTAGTGCTCTTGAGCACTTACATTTAATCAACTCAATCTTTATTAAATAATCAAAAAATACATTTAATGTTAATTAATTCAATCTAATAATTATCTTTTTTATATGAATTTTATATTTTTATAATTTAATAAAGTTTGACTTCATTAAATGCATCATAACCAATGCCCTAACAAAACCCAATTTTTATTATGTTAAAATTAGTTGCAAATTATGATTTTATCTTTAATTCTCCCAATACTTTTAACAAATACGAGTAAAATTTTACTCCAAAAAGAAAAATTATTGAAGAAAGTATGTAGTTTTAAAAAGCATTTATCTGAATCACCATCAAGGTGGCCGAGTGGTTAAGTGTGTCAGAAGTGGTCTTATGTTCGAAACTCCCCTAGATAAACATCTTTGAGGTGGTCATATAAATGATGGAAAACGGTTACGTGGATACTCCAGTGTTAGACGCATACATCTGAGTCAAAAGACTCATTAGAATTTTGACCTAGCAAGCAATAGAATGTGATGAGTTCTAATCTTAAATTTTGACACAATTTTCTGCATATATCTGTCTTCAAAAAATAATTATTATTTCAATAAAAGAAATCGGTATGCAATATAATTGCATTAAGATAGAAGTCGTAATTTATTGTTAAGAATCTTATTTTCAATAATATACAGAAACTTATTAAGATATGTTGTAATATAAAAATCAATCAATAATAATAATAGAAAGAACAAAAATACAGTAATACTTATGGAAGAACCATTCGAACTTTTAGAAGGATGAGAACATGGGTTGATGAGGGCAATGCATGTGCAACCATTCATACTATTTTATTGTTTGATTGGAGGTTTTTCATGAATACGAAAAGATTAAACATTTTATCATTCATGGCTTTCAACATGAAAGATGTCAAAATTTCCCAAACCCTCAATTCATTTTGGTTTCACCTATACAATTACGAGTTTACGACACGACCTTAGATAGGACAGTGGATCTATTGATCGAGTTTCAAATGGAGAGATGTGGAAGATCGTGTGACGAAATTGAATGACATCCACTATAAGGGCAAGCTATGGGTGATTAAATGAATTGAAAAGAAAATGGGTAGTTGATAAAATTGATTAAAAAAAAGTTAAAAATGATTCGATTGATTTATTAAAAAAAGACTATTACTGGTTAATAAGAACTTGTTTCACAAAAAAGTTTATACATATACATATATATTAGACAGATGTCCGCGCGATGCGACGGTGATGGTGGTAGCGGCGGCGATGGTAGCGGCGGTGTGGTGGTGGTGGTGATGGACGGTGAGTAGTATAGGCTATTGATGTAAAAGGGGTTAGCGTAGTTATTTTAGAAGTTAAGGGGTAGATGTCTTAATTGAAAAGCGTTGTACATAATGAAAATCTTCATGTATCAATGTATATACTTGTGCTCTATGAATCTTCGTGCATAGTTTTATCATGATCCAATGATCAAGATCTTATCCTATTTGTTTTACTTTAATACTTGTTTTATAATAATCAGCCATATATATTTATACTAGGTGAAACCCGTGCGTTGCACGGACTAAGGTATTTCTCACCGATTCTTTGTGAATTAAAAACAATACAAACAAATTGTATAACTTTAAGTAAAAACTTATAACTCTCTCTACATATATATATAAATTAAAATAGATATTCATATACATTCAAGTAAAAAATATCAATAAACGGAAGATATTAAACCTTATTACAAATGTAAAGTTGCCAACATAATTGGGAATAAAACATAGAGTAATTAGAAATATAAAAGAAATTACAAATTAGTCAAAACTTCCTTGAAGACAACATTTTTTGTGGTGTTTGTAACTTTGCCATCTTTGTCTAAAATCAAAACCTTCAAACCTTGTTTACTTTTGACTCTTGAAAGAGCAACATACAGCTGGCCATGACTAAAGACAGGGTTCTTCAAATACAAACCAACTTGGGACAAGCTCTGTCCTTGACTCTTGTTAATGGTCATTGCAAAACAAACTGATAATGGGAATTGCCTTCGTTGAAATCTAAAGGGTATTCTTCTGTCGGATGGGATAAGTTTCATTATAGGAATAAAAGTAATTTTCCCAGCATTACTACCAGAAATTAACATCTTTAGGGACATTGCACTTGGAAAATAAAAAGTCTATAACTCTAACAATTGTCCACTTTAAATTGATATTTTATTTAATATGAATTATTATACATCAAATAATGTTAGAACATTTAAGCGGAAAGCAAAAGACTACTTTATGTGGCATTATTATTGATTAATATTATATTATAAATGGAAAAATGCCATTAAGGTGCAACATGAATCTTTCATCGCTATATAAAATTAGAGATAAAACATGATAAAATTTATGTGAATTGGTAGAAAATTTATGCAAAAAGGGATAAAAAGTTACACTAACGACTTTAAAATAACAAAAGGAGATCCAAGTGATGCTCATTATGTTTTAGGAAAATATTATAAGAAAGTGACGAAGAATCATTATTTTTCGTGATAGTTAATAGTAACTATGGATAGAGTGAATAAAAATCCGCATTTTTTATGTAATGATTTTTATTTGTTCAGTTAAGGTTTTTATCTACCGTTTACATGATCTAATAAAACAGTCCTTCTAAAAAAAAATTAATAGTAGCTATGGTAAACATAAGTAACTACAAAGCAAGGCATGCTTCCATTATATAAGTGTTTGGTTGACATGCATGAGATTCAATTTTAGGAATCAAACCCACTTATAAACCCACTAATGATTCACAACTATAAAACCAAACACTCAAAGTCACAAAAGTGTTACTAATACTCAAAATATTTACCAATACTTAAAATGTGAGTAAAGGTTTTAACCTACTCTACTTATAAACAAAATGTCAAAAATGAGTCAGACAAGAAATTGACAATAGTTCAATGGTTTTATGAATACATTTTGATATCCAACAAACCCATAGTCAAAAGCGAGTCAGACAAGAATTTGAAACAGAATTATACAGGTGGGGTGGGTTGGCTTGAAATATATAAACCACTGTGCAAAAAATAAGACGAATAAAGTTTCCAATGACAATAAATGTTATAGAAATCCAAGTCAATAAAAAATAATCCAGTGTAAATGGATAACCCATCCATTATTCAATAAACCAATTAATCCTCATCACTGCTTACTACACGAGTCTCTTTTTAGCCTTGGTCATCGAAGCCTTGTCGGAAACAGGATCATTGTCTGAATCAGGTTTAGTCCGCTTTCCAAGCGGACTTTCTGCTGTGCTTGCAATATCAGTTAGAAGAGATGTAGAATCCTAATATGTAAATAAAAAATGGAATTACTATAGAGATGACTTGTTAAAAAATAGTACAATATAAACATTTTAAGGTGAAAACAAACCTAAACTGAACTTCAAATGCCATCTCATTGTTCACCCGGAAAATTCTCTGTATATATGTATATATATATATGATGATGATTTTATCCATCTATTTTTTTTTGAAAGAATATCTCTAAAAATTAGGGATTTTATTTTGATGGAGGATTTTATTTTTTTTGAAAGAATATCTTTGAACCGATATCTATCTCCAAATATGGGCTTAGATCAGAATAAGTATCCATTTATTTTCGGAGATATGTTAGGATTTGTGAAGAATAAGTATTGTGGTTTGCGTGATTGTTAACAAACATGGGCTTAGATCAAGTGGTATTTTGTGGTTTGCTAAGCATAAGGAACCCGGGTTCGAATCCCTGGTTCTACATTTTTAAAAAAAAAATTAGATAAAAACCATATTGCTGTTATGTGGCTTATGTGGTGGATGAGATGGCAACTTGCTGTTATGTGGCGGATGAGATGGCAGCCACTTGTCAAGCTCACAGCCCAAATCAATGTAGAGGTGACACGTAAGCAGAAAGCTGAGGTGGCGAGCTCTGGGATATGCCACATAGGCAGCTGGAGATAGAGAAATATATATATATATTATATATATAGAGAGATTTTAACAGGTCGACCCACCAACCCATTTGACTCTATAACCTGCCAATCCACGACCCATTTGACCTGAAATCAACCCACCAACCCGCCAACCCATATATATATTTTTTTTAACGGCAAGCAATATATTAAAATAATGAGTATCTAGCAAATTACTAGACACTCGAAAAAAAGTTACAATTACAATTACAACGAAAACACCTGAAATCTAGAATCAAAAAACTAACAACACGATTCTAGATTCATCTTGAGACTTGAACTGCGAAAAACGCAAAAAGGATCAAAAAACTCGTGCCAATTACAGTTTCCCAAGACACGAGAAAAACCCTCAGACAGCAGAGGCCGAGCCACCGGTTTTCACTCTGTGCTGTTTTTGATGCGTTCTCATATAAGTCCCAAGGAACGACCACCTACACGACAAGAAGAGGGTTGGAAAGCCACTCCACCCACGACATCTTCTTCTTTTTGAACCGACTATCGAACCAAGCATAAGAATGAGTAATAATTAAATCAACAAGATACTCATTGCGATTAACCCGTAGACTAAAAACCTTCTCATTTCGAAATCTCCAAATAGACCACCATCCGCAAAAAATAACTAATTCAATGATACGCTTCTTTTCCATAGACAAACGCAAATTATCAACCAAATGTATCATTTCGTTTGGCCCAGTAGAAGGAAGATGGACCCGAAGCCAATTAGATAAAGCCCCCCATACATGGCTGGCAATGTTACATTTACCAAAAACATGCTCACAATTCTCAGGGGACGTATCACATAGCGGACACAAAATAGATGGCACATCCATACCTTTCGTAAGCAAATTACACCGAGTAGGAAGTCTATCCGATAACACTCTCCACACATGTATATTAACTTTCCTTGGAGCCATCTTATTCCATCTCGTCACCTGCAAAGTAACGGGCAAAATCCTGTTGTCAATAAGCTTTCGCACCCCTTTTACCGAAAACTCATGAAGATTAGACGTGGAAAATGTCCAGCAATCCGAAGCATTACTAAGGACAACCGAATGCAAACCCAAAAGAAGATTGTTATACTCGCATTCCTCGACCCCACCCCGAATATTACGTCTCCACTCCGGAACGATCATATTTTCATGCCATCGTTCATTAACCCGGGCATTCTTATTAACCTCAAGAGCAAATAAACGAGGAAACTTAACAGCCAATAACTCCCCACCAATCCAACTATCCAACCAAAACAAAGTGCTCCTACCATCACCTAACTTCCTAGAAAACGACCCATGAGGAACAATGCCAACAGAATCAAGATAACTAGCAACTTTAACCACATTATGCCAAACACCACCTTTAGTGGATCCATGCTTCTGCCAATCACCAAAAGAAACTGGATCCATGCTTCTGCCAATCACCAAAAGAAACAGGATTATAAATATTATTAATAACCTTAACCCACAAAGCCGATGGATTAAAAGCATATCTCCATTTCCATTTCAACAACATAGCACAATTCAAAGCTTCCAAAGATTCTATGACAAGACCACCATGCTCCTTGTTAGCCAATACCCGATCCCACTTAATCCAATGCATTCTCGCATGGTCCTCATTACCACCCCAAAAGAACTTAGCACGTAGCATCTCAAGCTTCTTTCGCACATTTGCCGGCATACGAAACAAAGACATAAAGTAGTTTCCCACCGCCCCAAGCACCGAAGTAACCAATATGGATAGCCCGCCAATAGACAAAAGACTCGCCTTCCATTTAGAAAGCTTTCTCTTGAACTTATCAATAATAGGTTGCCAAGCTTCATATCGTTTCATGTTAGCACCAATAGGCACACCTAAATAATTAAACGGGAAAGAACCTCGACCACAATCCATTATCCTGGCAAAACTATCAATATCCACCCCGTTCACCCCGACCCCGTAAATCCGAGATTTAGAAAGATTAATACGTAGACCCGAAGCAAGATAAAAACAATCAAACGCCGCTTTAATATTCCTCAAGTTATCTTCCGACCAATCTGCCATAACCAACACATCGTCAGCATAAATAAGATGAGACAGAGATAAGGAACCAACCTTGAGCCCGTGGATTAGACCAGATTCTTTTAAATCTTCGAGCGCAACGTGCAAGCCTTCCATTGCAAGGATAAACAGAAAAGGAGCCATCGGATCACCTTGCCTAAGCCCAGATTCAAACACAAACTCCTTAGTGGGACTTCCGTTAATCAGAATAGACGATCTAGCCGAGTAGAGACATGCAGAGATCCAGCTAATCCAACGTCTTCCAAAACCCATGTAACCCATCACCGTAATAAGATAATCCCAATTCAAAGAATCATATGCCTTAGCGAGATCAAGTTTCAACAGAAGAGCTTTCTTTTTCTTTCTTTTACAGAAATCAATTATCTCATTAACAATCAAGGGACCATCAAGAATATTATGTCCCTTAATGAACGCAGATTGAGTCACACTGACAACCGAATCAAGAACACTCCCAAGCCTTTTCGCCAGAATTTTAGCAATAATTTTATATTGAATACCAATGAGACTTATCGGCCGAAAATCTTCAATAACAACAGGATTAGGAACCTTGGGAATAAGAGTAATGAATGACGAATTACATCCAGGAGGAATATATCCAGTCTGAAAAAACCGATCCACAAAGCTTCTTATATCCGTTTTTAACATGTCCCAATGATCTTTGACAAACCCAAACGTAAAACCATCCAGACCCGGTGACTTATCACTCCCACAATCCCACACCGCCTCCCTAATTTCATCCTCAGTAACCATCCTTTCAAGACATTCAGACTGAGCAACCGACAAAGATTGAAACCGATTACTTCTCGTATTTAACTTCACATTCATTTTCCTTTTAAATTTTTTAGAATAAAAGTTCACAAAAGCTTCTTTTACACGAGCAGGTTCAGCCAACCAAACACCGTCCACTTTAATACCTTGTATCGCCATATTACGTCTCGACTTGTTTATGTAAGCATGGAAAAAATGGGAATTTTCATCACCCTCAACTGACCATTTCGTTTTAGACTTTTGTTGAGCATCAAGAGAATTTCTTAATTCAACCTCCATAATAGCATGCAACAAATCTCTCCTCTGATTGCCCATAGCACATGCCCCATCCCCACCATCTATTTGTTTATCCAAGTCAACTAAACTAGCTTTAAGATCCACCAACTCAGAATTGGAATCCTTTTGCTTTTTCCAAATTTTTATAACACTTTTCAACGCTTTCATTTTATTAAGAAATCGATAGAAAGGACAATTCTTGTCATTAACAGAATATGACCAAGACTGTTTTACCATATGATTAAAACCCTCAATCCTACTCCAAGAATTAAACACCTTAAATGGAACAGGACCATAATCAAATATTTTTTGAAACAACAAAATAGCATGATGATCCGACACAGTGCGATCCAAAACCATCCCTTTTATATTCTCCACAGCCGAAGCACTCGAATTAGAGATAAGAAACCTATCGAGCTTAGCACCACAAGTACCTTCCGAATTCATCCGTGTGAATTTATAATTACCCAATGGCACATCAATCAAATCCAAGTCCATTATAAATTCATTAAAAACATCCGCATTAGCTTGATGAAAAACCGAACCCATTCGCTCCTTAGGAAATCTTACAGAATTAAAATCACCAAGCAAAATAACATGATCACCATTATTCACTACAAATTGTCTAATAAAAACCCACAGCGCTTTCTTTTCCGACTCATCCTGCGGAGCATAAATATTAAATATAAAATAGTGAAAATTTAGTGAGAGCCAAATACCTTCAACAATTAGGACATGAGGGAAACACTGGACCCGCGTACTCTTGAACACCAACGGATTCCACACAGAAATGAGACCACCCGAATGCCCTCTAGCAGCCGAAAAAGCAAATTCAAAGTGATTATTCCCCCAAAGTTTTCGAATTTTAAAAAGATCCACCGACCTCATGAACGTTTCTTGGACGCTACAAAAATTAACTTTATGAGTCGAGAGCATGGAAGACACCTTATCAAGTTTATGCGGGTCTCTTCCACCGAACCCATGAATATTCAACGAAAGCACATTCATTTGTAACTCCAACCATCTCTCATCCCTTTGACAATTTTATCTAAGACAACCGGATCTGAAGGAAACTCCAACCCAATATTGTTATCCAAACGCATCAATCTAGACATGCTGGAAGTCGGCGAGTCCGCTGTCACTTTCCCACGAAAACTACCACCCAAAATATTTGAATTAGCGTCTGAAGTGTTCTCTGTGACCACCCTACCTTGATGACCCACATTTACTTTAATCGCTCCTTTATAACCCGGAGGCGTAGAAACTTTAGAACTAGATTTAACCGCATGCACAACCTCCTCTGTTTCCAATTTCTTCCTCTCATTCTCTGCTTGTTCTGCTCTCGGTGTCAGATTTGGAACCACCCTTTCCACTTTCGTATCAAAAAAATCATCCGACACTCGTTCAAAATCATCACTAGAGTCACGAACTTCCTCAGCAAATTTAAATCCCTTCTCACTATCCTCACCACGAGTGTCAACATCACGCATGAAACGCTCAGTTGACGAAATATCACTTCCCACGTCCTCGTTCATGCCTTCATCATTCAATGATACCTCCTCGTCATGAAAGCCCGAGGAGTAGTTGTTAACATCTTCACTGGCAGCCCCACTAGAACTCCCATCATCTGAACACTCGAATTCTGGTGACCAGTAACCAACCTCAGTAACCGTAATATCAAATAAATTACCCCGATAATCTACCTGAAGAGAATCAGAAATCCTTTCCATTGTCTTAACAAGAACACAAATCCTCCCATGCGATAATGGCACGTCCCTCTCTAAATCCACAAATACGCATTGACCCCATCGACTTCCCAGTTTCTTAAAGACTTCCGGGGCCCAGGCAACTAATGGCAATCCAACAATGTCAAGCCATATGCACCACTCATCAAGAACAAACTCAGCTGTGACGTCTTTAAATTCCAAGAATAACCCCTGCATGGCCGCTGTAGACTTGAAATTTACAACTTGCTCGTCTGACTCCAATTCAATCCACACCCATCTGCCCCCAATGTACCTCATGGACGTTCCCACAAAACCCTCAGTATTTGCATGATTAAGGATATCCCGGATTACATTAACATCATATCCTTAACCTTCGCAATGAAGCTATGCGCCACACTCGCAAAATCCATGGTATCCTCATCATTAATCACAAAGACATCCTTCTCTTTCACCACCGAGACAGATTTCTTCCCAGTAACAACATCAGCAAATGACTTTCCAAACCCGTTGTCCGCCTTCTTGACATACATCGACTTTGTCCCTAACACTTCCCCTGAATTCCCCTCCTGATTACAAGTATCAACAACTCGAGGTTTATCAAACTTACCATACCGAGCAACATCCGCAAATAAGTGAAAGCTACCCATCCATGTCGAACGAATATTATTAACCAATTGCGAAATATCCTGGACGTTTTTAAACCTAACAAACCCAAATCGATGCCCAGATTTCGATTTCTTAGCCGCAATGAAAACATCTACCACCGTACCCCATTTGGTTGCACGAGTCCCATACTTCCTTAACCGTAGCCTTCCACCGAATATTGTTCACAAAAATAGACGAGGAAACTTTTTCAATATCACGAAAATTGGGGTTAGAGACATTACCATTCTTTTGATGATCGTTGCTGTTTTTGGGTTTTCCACGATAGTTAGGTTTGTTGAAGTTGTCATATTTATGCTCACCCTTCGATCCCTGGTAAACATTCCCTCTATTAGAATCCTTCCCATGCAAAACGTCACTTGGATGCTGTTGATGAGTCTCCGATACAATCCATTGCCAAATCCCATCCTTCTTCACAAGCCGTCCTCTCTGATGCCACTTCCCGTCGTCGCCCATAGTAGGGTTTTTTTATTTTATGTGTGTGATTATATTATTTTCATGTTTAATTTACTAATATGGATAAAGTTTTTACAAATGTAAAATAATTAACCAAAATAAATGAACAAACAAAATCAAAATAGTTAATATTGTAATCAACTTCTTAGATATACTAAACCATTATCACCTCCAACATCATCCTTACCATTTGGGAAGTGATAAACTCACATGGTATTTTATCCATTTACAACAATTATTACATCATATAATTATACTGTACAATTGTATGATACAACCATTGATAAAAACTCATGAATTTATAACTACCCTTACCATTATGATTCTTTTGTTAGGTTGTCTATACAATTTCTTAGACCTACTAAACTATTAACCATCGTTTATACAATTTCTAAATGATACACAAAAGAATAACGAATGCGAAAGTTATATTTAAATAGGGATAATAATTGAAAGATGTGATTCAATCTTTGCCTTCCTTCTATTCCCAATCGGTATAAATAATTACAGTCAATCTCCTGTACATAGAGAGGATACAAGAATCAAGGCTAAATGTATGGGCTAGTTACATGGGCGGATTACATGGCTAGTACATGGGCGGATTACATGGCTAAGACTACAGCTAATTATATGGTAGTATTGTTTCTAAATATACATTTTATTTTATTAATAATAATTGAGTCGATTTAAAAAACAAGAAATATGATTAATATTGTATATATTGGGTTATAATGCTCTTGATGAATACCCATAATTATAAGTTTGGAGTAGGCTTAGATCGATGAAAACTAATTACCAAAATAATGAAATTTAGAAAATATTTAATGGTTCAACGTTGAAAATGAAATTGTACCTAAAATCAACATCCAAAGCCACTTTCCATCTTCATCTTCATCTTTACGTTCACCTCCAAAAAATACCGTCAAATTAACATTAACTTTACAATATTTGTTTAGAGAAATCTCTCTCTCTCACACACACACATAGAGTTTATAATATCAAGGAATATGTTTAGATACATAAATATTTAAAGTAACAAGAAAGAATAATTATGGTGTAAAAATGTATAATGAAAAGACATATGAATACCGTTAAAGATATGTTTGAATATGGGAAAAAAAACTATGAAAAACAAGTAAATTTCAACAAAAGAAAAAAGCATAGTTAAAAGTGTATATATATATATATATATATATATATATATATATGTATAGTGAAAAGTTATTTTAGGAATCCTTAAAAGGTTAGGAACCTTTAGGAACCTTTTAAATTAATCTCACCCATTAAATCATCCAATCCAATAACTAATATTGATAATGACAAAATTGTAAATAAGTGGAAGTTCAAAAATAAGAAATTAATGGAAAAGGGTATTATGGTCATGTTAATTAAATTCCTAATTAAAAGGGGAAAAAAACTGCCAGATTTAAAAACAAAACCCTAAAAGAAACCATATAATCCATTTCTTTGTTTATGACTAGTCGTCGAAAAAAAAAATCAAAAATAAAAATCAACAAAACAAAGAATAAGAAAACTTGTTGTCTTCGAACCGCAAATGGAAAAAAAAGAAAGAAAATCAACAATTATTCAATTCAATTGTTTGTTGTCTTCCGTATTCGAGTGTTGCGCTACACAAAAGAAAGAATGAAAATCTTAGATTCATTTCTTTTGTTATATATAATAAAAAACTCCAGCCGCCGGAATCACCCACCACCGCCGGAATCACCCACCACCGTCGGAATCACCCACCACCACCGGCAGTTTTTTCAGATCCACCCAACACCCGTCGCCACTTTGATCGGCCGCCGCCGCTGTTTTAACGGCGGTTTCTTCCTATCGGAGGTGGTTCCATCGGCGGCGGTTTCTTCCGATCGGAGAGGTTTCCGGCGTCGGCGATTTCTTCCTATCGGAGAGGGTTCCTTTGATTCAACCGGAGAGGGTTCCTGACCTTTAGATTTTTGATACGGATGTTTGGTTTCCGGCGACGTTACAGCTACGCCTCCGCCATCGTTTTTTCTACTCTGTTTTTTGTTCCGGCCAGATCTGGAGGTTACAGATGTGTCGCCGCCTTTATTTCCGGCGATGTCGTTTTTTCGGCCAGATCTGGAGGTTACAGATACGGTTGTGTTTTCCGGTGATGTCGTTTTTCCGGCGAAGAGGATTGTATATTGTATGTATATTGTATATTTTCCGGCGATGTCGTTTTTTAGCTTTTTAAGTTTCTTTGTAAATTCTTTTTTGAGCATATTTGTATGATTGTATATTGTATGTATGTGGTTGTATATTTTGTTGGATCATATGTGATTTCCGGCTAGATTGTAAATAAACGTATGTGATTTTGTAAATTTTTAAATTTGAGCATATGTGTATGA
>JAOEHQ010001466.1:0-19228 GCA_025447715.1 Asclepias incarnata
CCACGCTGGTTCGACTCCTGGCAATGCCCTAAAGGGTTTGCTCCCCATGTGTTAGATGGGTATAGCATTGCTAAGGCTCTTCACCACATTTACATGTGGCGGGATTTGAACCTGAGATCCCGAGCAAGAAACCCCTAAGGGAAAACCTTCTGACCACTGGGCTAACACCCCAATGGTTATTTAAATGATGAATTAAGAAACAGTTTAATCCCATGAAAAGGTTGATTAACCAATAAAATGGTACTTATAAGTCTTAATTAATGAGATTAATTTGATGACCTCTTGTAAGGTCTTAGTTTTGAAACCCAAAAAAAACAGACAAACACGTGCTGCTCACATGGAGCGTGTGTCCATATTGCAAAATTTCATTGCCCCAAGTTGTCCTCTACCCAATAGGACGTTGACACGTGTACTGATTTGCATAAACCCACGTACCAACCATATGTTACGAACAACGATACGGATTCATGTGCATATTATATTACCAGTAGTTCTAAATTTATTATAAATTTATAATACAAAAAATAAATTGTTTCTTAGAAAAATTGTGTGACTGGTGAAACTAAGCCATATGAACATTCTTGATGCCATGTAAGTTTATAACGAATTTTGTTAACCATGGTTTGTTCTCAGTCAAACGAATAAAATAAACCGGATAATTGTGATCTCTGAAAGATGTATAGTTACTTTTAAATCGAATCAATTCGGCGGTTCTACCGAATTATTCAATCGGATATAATTCAGAGATTGAGAATTTTCTGTATGTTGTATTTGAAAGCGTGAACTAGAGAAAGATTTCGACCAGAAAAGAATATGACGAGCGAATGAAGTTTCAGGCCCAATAACTGCCTTTTAGGCAATTATTTCGTGTTTTTCAAGTTGCCAACTTTGGTCCCTCAAGTTTCAAAAATTAGTTTTCTGAGAGATTTTTATCACAACAATTTAATGGAAATTAAAAAGTCTCCCCTCGAACCCCGCTCCCAGGGGTGTTGCCCCCGTCCCTTAAGGGCTTCGTCTCTAATGTCATAATAAATTCAAATAGGCATGCGTTCCGAACCTCTAAACCTATATGATGTTTTATTATGACAATAAGTCAAACAAGTTAATCTAATTACATTAAAATATCCAACATGATTAACATGAAATAGTATATTTTGTATATAAAAACAACCGTCTTCCAAAAAACATTATTAACCGTCACATAAAATAGTATATACCATGTTAATCACAACATGATGAGTAAAAACCAAAAATTAAATAAAAATTGTTAAAATATACAAAGTAAGGTATTTAAAATGGGAAAGTTCATGTGAGAACCATTCACATATGAACATGTGTAATATTAAGTATAACTTAATTAATATGTTCATATGTGAACGAATTTATTCACATATAAACATATCAATTTATCAAGTTATAATTTAAAGGTTCAAATGGCTTTTCCAATTTAAATGGTTCTCACATGAACCGTTTTCGTATTTAAAAACATCAACATTTTTGTATGAGAAGGTAATATTTACACAAAATAATTTAAAGTGTAAATACTTTAAAATATACATTTTAATGCATGAAATAAAAAATGTTTCCGTTTTATATCACGTGTAAACTTTAACGATTTGCAAGGGTCTTGTCATTATGTGAGTTTTTAGTGGGAAATTAAGTTTAAAAATAAAGAAACCGAGAATTACGGATCTTAAGGCAAGAGTGATTTCTGCCTTCGAAAACAGAGTGATGAGAACCATGACCACGTGTACTCCTTGTGACTTTGATTTAAGTTTAATTATAACTATTATATTAATATTAATATTATTAATTAAATTATTAATTTTTAATTATTGAGTGATTATCAGTTATTGTAACCTCCAAAAATTTGAACATCACATGTATTTTAAGCAGGATATACTGTGTATTTTATCTTATTTATTACTTTTATTCATACAACAATTTTTCCACTTAAAAGAAATAATTACTCTTTCCGTCTAAAAATAATGTCTATTTTTTTTTATGTCTAAAAATAAATTAGGGTTTCACTTATCCTTATAACTTGTCTGACACATACAACACCACACTAAAAAACCATTTCGTATTAGTTTTAGGTCTCCATATGGTAAAACATCAAGATCATTTTCGAGTTTAAATAAAGTGAGACTTGTTTACTACATTTACATGGAACCAAACATTTCATGAACATATAGATCCTAGTTGCGATACTTTTTTTTGAACGACATAAATTTTATTAAAAAATGACCACTAGCAAGATACTAGAGGTCGAAATACAAGAAATACAAATCTATAAAACACAACTTACACGTACATCTAGAATCTTCCTGTAACATTAACTGCTAAGACAGCAAAAGGGTTGGAAAAAAAACTTGTGTCGATTACAGTTTTTTAAGACATAAGAAAAAACCCTATAATCAAAGGCTGAGCCACCGGTTTTCACTTCGAAGTGTTTTTGATGCGGTCCTAAACATGTTACGGGGTACACGAGAGCCTGTGTAAAACAAAAAGTACAACGTGTCATTAGGTCATCATTAGAACACTTCTAATCACAACCACAACTCTCAATCACAAGACCAAAAAGAAGGAATCTTCTGAGAGATTTGGACTTGTTTTCATATTGTTTGTATGTATGTGATATGTTCCCTAATGATACTACTACCTAACACATCTTACGTCTGCAGGCTATGATGGTGGCCAGGCATGTCACATAATTAAACTTCGCAAGGTATCGTACATATGTCGCATTGTCTTGTAAATTTTACACGATTGCGACATCGAGTACAATGGGTCTCCTGGAGCAGATATAAGCACCTAAAGAAAAAGGAAGAGGAAAGGGTTTCAATGATGATGGATTCAGGCGATGAATGGTTGTGGCTGGAGAGAAACACGTTATGAAACATTAAATGAACTATAATTTTTTAATATTATAAGTAAAAAAAAAATCATTAATTAAACTTCAAATTTACTAGTTTAAGATGAAAAATCTTTTATTTTAAAAAATATGAGGCTCAATTAATTAATGGTAGTGATAAAGTCACATGAATTTTTATCCATCCACAACAACTGATGCATAATATACTTGTACAGTACAACTATATGATGCATAAATTGTTATGGATGGATACAAATCCATGTGAGTTTATCACCTCCCATCAATTATTGTAACCCAAACCAATTAAAATGATATAAATACAACTAAAATGATATAAATACAACTAACCGAATAACAAACCCAAAACCTGAATAATCCAAAATCATTCGGAGCCACGTTATTTGGGTATGATTGTTTTTAATACCCCTAATACGCAACAGTAATATTTAATCAATATTAATATTCGATCTCAATAATCAAATATCACATCATGATTTGAAAACGAAAGTATCCCCTTTTAAAACCTTGCACCTAAAGCCATCCCAACACCCCTTCTTTCACAGACTTTATCAACACCTTAACTCTGCTTCTCTTCAGATATTTTACAATCTCCACCAATAACAATGGATATAAAATATCCTGTATTTATTTAGTTTTTCATAGTTTTATCTTTAAATGTTCTTTTGATGAAGCTTCCCTGTTTATCTTGGTATGTTTTAAATCCTCATCTAAATGCATTGATTTTAAAGTTTTTTTTTTTTTTGTGTGCAAATGGGTTACTTGTATTGGATTTTCATAACACGCAGTAAAAATGATGCTAATGGTTATTGTCAGGGACTGTTATTTTTATGTATAATATGGTTTGCAAAATCCATATATATTTTTTTGTAACTTGATCAAGATTTTGCAACTGGGTTGATGTCAAGTTCAAATTTTTCCCACTCTTTATTTATTTTTTAAGATTTTCTTTTTGCAAATGGGCTATTTATATTTTTCTTTGGATTTTGTTTTATTTTATTATTTATTTATTGTTGTTGTAATTTGATTAAGATTTTTGCAACTGGGTTGATGTCAAGTTCATATTTTTCATATTCTTTATTGATTTTGATTTTTTTTTTTGTTGCAAATGGGTTATTTATAAGTATCGTTTTTTAAACGATCTTCAAATTAGACTCGATCTCGGTTCGAACTCAGTTAACTAGAGTTTGAGTCGACCCGAGCTCGAGTAGCTCACGAACAGCTCGTCTTGTTCACACCAAATTATAATTGCCTGTTTTTTGTAATGGGTTTTAATTTTTGTAATTTAGTGATCATGTTACTGATATATGGGTTGGTGTAAATTTCTTGTTTTGTTTTTGTTGTCATTTACTGGTCAAATCTGTGTGTATGGCATATCTTATTTAGAAACAGTAAAAAAAAAGAGTTGGTTTTGTTATATTCAAGATTTTTAAATTTTAAGTATATCAAATGCTACTCATGATGTTGAATAGTTTGATGAGGTTTTAAATGTGTTTTCAGAAATGTAACTGCTGTACAATGGTGATTATTTCAGGTTATTTATATTTGAAGAGAAGTCATATTTAGGTGAATGTAAATCATGGAAAATTCCGAAATCGAAGAGACTTTGTATGCTCTTGGTGAACCAAAGGTATATTTAGGGTTATTCCGTTTAATGTAATTTGATTGATTAAGTATGGTATTCACTCGTTGCTATTCGTATGTCAAGTATCAATAAGTATATGTACATTGAAGTGTATGTAAGCATCTTTTTCGGTTGTTCTTCTTAGTGTATTAGGAATCCTATGAGTTGACATTTCAATGATCTTCAGGATAATCATTCATATGATAAAAAGAGATATCAATATTCAGAAGTTTTGAACCATTTGCCTCGATCAATCATTTGTTGTCAATGCATCTAGATAATAGAGGTTGAACCAACTTAAATTAGTTGTGGTTTGATGGTTGCTGATTGTTACCTTCTTTCTCAATAACTTAATGTTTTTTTTGGCGTTTATTTCTTGAGCTCCCAAGTTTTGTATTATTCTAATCCAAATGGGAAATTCGCCGCATGGTAAGTGTATTAGGATCAGTGGCCCTCTCTTGAATGCCGTTTGCCCAAATGATATGTTCTCTGTACTCATTTGCCACCAAGTGTGATGGAACCCTTTTAGATGAACTGCTTTATATGTGTAATGAATGCGATGGATTGTTTGTTTGTTAGACTGACAGCAGTTTTATACTTTTATTGTAGCTACATGGAGAAATGTGCAAGATACTCTCTTTGATGTATGTCAAAGTGTTGAGTGTTTTTCCTGAGCTAGAAGCCGCCCGTCCGCGAAGTACTTCAGGGATTCAAGCATTATGTTCTTTGCACATAGCATTAGAGAAAACCAAGACAGTTCTTCAACATTGTGCCGAATGTAGCAAAATTTACTTGGTAATGTCTCTATCTTTTTCATGATTGTTACTTCGTACTCGAATGTCTTTAAAAAGGGCAATACTTACCGTTTCCAGTTGTCATGAAGTAAAATAGTAAATACAACTTTTGTTTTCAGTAAGAATTAAAATCCAGATTTACCTATACTCCCATTTATAATCATTACAAGATGGTGTCGTTGCAACATTTCTCGAGTTTAGATTGTTTACTTAGTATAGTTCTCACCCGGGGACTAAATATTAGATAACTGTTGCAATCTTCTCTTGGTTGTACAGGTTGTATACTTGCCACATGAAGAGAAGTTAGGTCCTTTTTACACAGCGCAAGTAAAAGCGAAGATAGAACTCACATGATAAAAAATGAAGAAAATGATATAAATGAATGATATCTTGTATTTGCCTTTCTATGAAAGTTATAGGTTGTTTTAGGTTTTAGCTTCTGATTGACGAGTAACGTTTTTATTCCTTAATGACTTATGCAAATGTTTATATTGTTTTGCAGGCCATAACAGGAGACTCTGTTGTTTTGAAATTTGAGAAGGCACGATCAGCTCTTGAAGACGGCCTTAGGAAAGTTGAAGATATAGTTCCACAAACTATAGGTTGTCAGGTATTATAAGCAAACCCTTTGCCATACCTTTTTATTAGTGGTAGCAAGATGGATGGGTCAGGCAGCCTGATTAGTGGGTCAAAAATGAGTTCGGTTGAAATTGTTAATTTTTGTATGGGTCAAAAATGGTCGGGTTGGGTTGGTTGAAGCACTTTTTGTCCAAGATTTTGTTACTTTCTATCAATAAATCATTGGGTCGAATATTTATTACAAAAGTAAATAGTATTTCATTGATAAGCTGGTATGTTGAATAAAAGGATTTAGGAAGTCTTATGCTATAAAAGTATACTTTGGGCGACTATTGGCCCACCTCCTTTAAAGCTATTTTTATTTGTTAAGATAAAACATAACCTGATAGACCCATTCAAAAATAAATGGATTGCAATTGTTTAGCGAATGCATAAAGTATATTTATCTAACGGTGAATTCTCATGTCCCAGATTTCTGATATATTAGGTGAGCTTGTAGGGATTGAGTTTTCACTCGATCCATCAGAGAAGCAAATAGGTGATGAGCTGATCGGGTTGCTTCAACAAGGTAGAAATTTTAGCAACACCAGTGACAATAACGAATTAGAAACTTTCCATCAAGCCGCGTCTAAGCTCGGGATTACATCTTCACGGGCCGCTCTTCGGGAGAGACGGGCTCTCAAGAAACTTGTAGAGAAAGCCCGAATAGAAGAAGATAAAAGAAAAGAATCAATTGTAGCCTATCTTTTACATCTCATGAGAAAATATACAAAACTATTTAGAAGTGATTTCTCAGATGATAACGATTCACAGGGCTCGACACCATGTTCACCTACGATACAAGGATCTTTCGAGGGTTACAGTGGGTCTGGGACCCACACCTTTGAAAGGCAACTATCGAAACTAAGCTCTTTTAACTTCAAACCGAACTTCCGGCGGTCTGGGCAAGTCCCCATGCCACCTGAAGAACTAAGATGCCCGATTTCGTTACAGCTTATGTATGATCCGGTCATAATTGCATCCGGGCAGACGTACGAGAGAATCTGCATTGAGAAATGGTTTAGTGACGGGCACGACACATGTCCAAAGAGTCAACAGCAGTTGTTTCATCTAGGTTTGACTCCTAACTACTGTGTCAAGGGTCTGGTTGCGAGTTGGTGTGAACATAATGGGGTTATGGTTCCTGATGGACCACCAGACTCCCTTGATTTAAACTACTGGCGACTTTCATTGTCGGAAAGTGAATCTGTAAATTCAAAACCCATGGAAAGTATTGGGTCGTTTAAATATAAGGGTATGAAGGTGGCACCTTTACCTTTGGATGAAAGTTATGTTATTGAGGAGTCTGAAGGTGATGAGTCGGAGGTTGTGGTTGACCATGAGGGTAATGTGCTTGAGGCTTATGATGAATTTTTGAACGTTCTGCACACCGAGGAAAATTTGACCAAAAAGCGTAAAGTTGTTGAGAAAATTCGGCGTTTGTTAAAAGATGATGAAGAGGCTCGGATTTATATGGGTGCTAATGGCTTTGTTGAAGCGTTGTTGCTGTTTTTGGAGGCCAGTTTGCATGAACAAAATGAGTTTGCTCAAGAAAGTGGAGCTATGGCTCTCTTCAACCTTGCGGTTAACAACAATAGGTATGTTCTACGAATTTTTGTATCTAACATATCAGAACTGCATGTTTCAGCCCGTTACGAATATAGTTTCTCAGTCTTATTTAACCTATTAACAATAAGTTAAGTAAATATGTTTGCAACCACCCAATACGTTTTGTTCAATATAAAGAACTACATGTTTCGGCACGTTACCCAACTGTCCGACATCCTAAGATCTTGTGGTTTGTGTTCGTGCTGTCGCATATTTTTTGCAACAAACATGATTAAATGCTAACAAACCCTATTATGGTCTCGTGTTTTTCTTTCAGAAACAAAGAAATGTTGTTATCAGCTGGAATACTTTCTCTAATGCTGCAAATGATCGAAGGGACAAAATCGGTCAATGCAGCCATAGCCCTGTACCTAAACCTATCGTGTCTGGATCAAGCCAAACCCATCATAGGTTCGAGCAAGGCGGTCCCATTCCTAATCGAGGTTTTTCAAGGCACTGACGATTCACAATGCAAAAGCGACTCCCTTCATGCTCTCTACCACCTCTCATCTCTCCATTCCAACATCCCGAGACTCATATCATCTGGCATCATAACCGCCCTTCAACCCTTTCTTGTCGATCTAGATTCCAACTCATGGACCGAGAAAGCCATAGCCGTGTTAATAAACTTAGCTGTTACTAATTCAGGCCGAGCCGAGATCATAGCAGGTCCAGGTCTTGTTAGTGGGCTGGCGATGTTACTTGACATGGGTGAACCAGAGATTCAAGAGCAGGCTGCAGCGTGTTTACTGATTTTGTGCACTGGAAGCGATAAGTGTTGTGAAATGGTGCTTCAAGAAGGGGTGATACCTTCTCTTGTAGCGATTTCAGTTAACGGGACAATGAGAGGGAAACAAAAAGCACAAAAGCTGTTGATGGTTTTCCGAGAGCAGCGGCAGAGAGATCTACCGGTGGTGGTTCATGGCAGTGTAGGACAGTGTGAGGGTGGCGATGAGCGGAAGGTGTTAAGTAAGTCCACATCTAGGAGGAAGATGGGAAGAGCTTGGAGTTTTTGGAGGAAGAACAAGAGTTTTTCTGTGTACCAATGTTGAACTCTTGATTCTTATGGATAGAAAGTGTAAATAGGAAAACTTTCAATTTTTTTACCTTTGGTATTTAGTTTGTATTTTTTTTTCCCCTCTCTTTTACCACGAAAGGAGGTGTACAGTCTTTTTATAAAAGAATTTTGTCTCTTTTGACCTTTTCTTTTTATACATATAACATGAACTTATGAAGTGATGCCAATCATGACAGTAATTGCATCACATTTCTTTTATCTAGTTTTAATCGAATTGTCTAACATAAATTATAACTGTAAGCGGGCAAACTAATGAGTTTTCCCTATGCATGTTATCCGGAAAATGTGAGTCTTTAAGTCAAATATGTGTGGTCTAAGCGGGGTATCGCAGTGATCGTTTCTGAACCTTTTTTGCTTGCCACTCAACTAATGTTTATCGAGTAAGATTTGAACATAAGATCTTTTATGAGTGCATTAGGACGTTTGACCAATAAGCCAACTTAATAAATGTGGTAAGAAATAATTACTTGAAAGGCCTGCAGGGTAATTGTATGTGTGGATATTTGGTCTTGAAGTACTTTTGTAGTACTTATGTTTTTTAAATTCGCAACTTGAATAAAATAGAAGTAAAAATAAAAAAAATAAAAATATTCAAAGTATTAAATGAAATTAGTGATTAATGAAAACTTATTAAAGATAATAAAACAGATTTAAGCTTCAATTGTTTAAGCAAACCTACAATTACGTAGTAACAAGGGGCTTCTTCTCATAAGGAGGATGTGCTTGACAAGGCCCTTGGTGACATATGCCAACCCGCTTCAAATAGCTCGAATATTTGATCATCCGACTGAACAATATCGTTGTTACTACAGCTAGTAGCTCGTGCCGAGTAAAGAAACTCTCCGTTAGCATCTTCCATGTTATCGTTCTCTTTGTTAAATTCGTCGTTAATCTCTTGCATTGCCTTTTCGAACTCTTTTTGGTGAATAGAATCACTTTCGGTTTTTGAGGTATCCATAACATCTTCTTTGTCACATTTCTCGGTTTTTACAGGGTCTGGTTTGGCCACATGTTCGTGATGGAATGAGTTTTCAGGTTCAACTCTATATCCATGGCATGTGATATCAATCACGATTTCTTTTTCGTCTTTCTTGAAAACACGGGCAAGAAAAGGTATCCGTTGCATAAATGTTGGCACGTCATGGTCAATGAAATCTTCGATTTGTTGGGGTAAAGACTCGGAGGATTTTAGCAGGTTATCGATTTTGTCAAACACACGGGTTGATGATGGGATAAGGGTCTCGATTATATTTTCGATTATCAAAATATGATCATCAAAAAATAATAGGATTGCTAGCCCATGATGTTGCATTCCATACAATATTTTCGCCTTTTTCCCTTTGGGGGCTGTGAAAATGCGCATTCTTTTCAAGACATCTTGGAGAATGGATATGAATAATGTCGCAAGAGTGAACAATATGCGGCGCCTATGAGGTGTCATTTTGGTGTCGGGAGTTGGCTCTTTGATGGCCGAGGGGAAGCCGTTAAATGGTAAGAAATGTGTTCGTATAGAAATCGAAACGAGACCCATAAACTTGTTATTTGATGAAATGAAGCCATTGGCGAATGAGATACTTTGTTGTCGATAAAGACATCGAGCAATCCATGGGTTGTTACATAAGTTTGATTTGACAGAGTCGAGATACGATGAAAATGTCGGAAAATTTGGTGCCAATTGACAAGGGAAACTTGAGGTTTGTTAGTTATGATTGTAGCCGATAGATTAGGACAATGTTACAAGGCCGAAAATTAACAAGGCTGTCCTTTTACGCTATAAATCTTGTAGTTATAATCGTCTAAATTTAGAAATCTTGAAAATATGTTTAACAAATTATTCATCTTGTAACAGTTGGAGGGATTTCATAAACAGCACATCAAGAAAAAATTAATACTAAAAAAGTTGATTTCCTAAAAAATATATGATCAATGTTTTAGATAAATTTACCAACTGATTAAACAAATTTCAGGTAAATGATATGCACACGACAATAGTTAGTCGTACGCGATAGTTGCACGCCTTATGCTTGTAACTGTCGTGTATGACTAACTTTTGTTACGCACATACCATTTCCCAAAATGAATATGAACCATACGAAATAAAGGTTCACTAAGCAGAAAAGCCGGTCACATGGAATTTGATTCTCCGATCACTCCACTTTTCAACATTCCAAACACATATTCTTTGTCTCTTCAGGTGTCCCAATCTATATAAATGTATATATATTTTTTCAATCTTAGCAATTAAGCGAGGCTGAAAATTTGTTTTATTCATGTCAAAAATTAGAAAATTTTCATTGGGTAGCGATTTTCGTGTAATTAGTATGTCCTGTTCAAATTATGTACTTATGTTCAGGAAAATTATATATGTTCAAGTCAAAATAGAAGAAATGTTTATTGTTTGGAAACTGTTTTATGAACAGGCATACGTGGAGATGGAAGATGCTTGTTTCGATCGGTTGTGCATGGTGCTTGTTTGAGATCAGGAAGGCCAGTTCCAAAGGAGAATGTTATTCAGGAACTTGCTGATGATCTCAGAACCAAGGTATTAAACTATTGCTAATGAGTTGCAAACTTTTTCATTGTTGATTTGCATAAACAGTTTACATAATGTGAATACTGAATTGAATTGTAGATGAGTAGATCGGAAAATGAAAATAGTCCCCAAAGAAGTGTTAAAAAAAAACAAAAAAACTTAAGATTGTATGCATCACTTAACAGCTAAATGTTAATTTTATCCCTTCAAAATACATACAGTTTTAGAAAGGCATAGTTAATGCCGTTTTGTGATGAAGTGTTGGTTATTAAAGGTAAGAAATGTACAACCTACAGCGTGTAAACTAGTTGGTTAAGGAGATGAAACCATTTGGAAAACATCGAATTGGAGAAAATTTCCTTGGTGAAACTGGATCATATGGTTTGCCGTTTGCCCATCATTTGAGTGGGCCGATAGATGAGCTTGATTTACCCCTTAGGTGATGGGCTGTGGCGGTCTGGCCAGCTGGAGTTGTCTCAAATCTAACCTTTTGTAAGTGTAGAAATGTGAAATGAGAATCTTGATGAATAACATTGGAAGTGGATTTTCTTCTTGGGATGGACCAAAATAAAGAAAACATTTATTTTGTGACGAAGAGGGTACACGTTTTTAGGTTAAAATGAGTCGAAATGTTTCTCAAAATCCAAACTGCACCCCTTGATCCGGGACATAGGAATTAGGAAGTATAGAATATTGGAGACCAGTGACAAAGCTTCATTAATTTTTCAGAGGATACGTATTTTAAGGCTGTTAAAGTGTGAATTTGGAGCGGTAGTTCCTCTGTTTCTTTGTAAAATATTGTCTTGCTTGCATTTTATTACTAATGCTGTTGCTTCTCATGAACTGTGCATCAATATATCTGATAGGTCGTGAACGAGTTGATCAAGAGACGGGCTGAAACTGAATGGTAAGATTAATCTTTGGGTAATGGCCAACGGGCCAGCGTTTTCTTTCTTTGAACCGTATTGAATAAAAAACATTTTAATTTGTTTTACAACAAATTCAATTTGTAATACGACACTTGGTTCAACATAGGTGATTGAGCACTGATTATTTATATAAAAGTATAAAACATCTCTCTGTAATATAACAAGATCGATAAGTCATGTGGATTGAAATCAGTTTTATGATTATCCTTTCACTGACCAATTGACCATGCTTTTTTCAGGTTTCTTGAAGGTGATTTTGAGGCATATGTCTCACATATGCAGCGGTCACATGTTTGGGGTGGTGAACCAGAACTGCTTATGTCCTCACATGTCCTTAAGTATGTATATCAAAGTTATAACGCGTAAAATTTTCATATACTCTTTAATGTTTCTACGTGTTTTCTGAAATCGTGACATTTATCTTCTTTGGCAGGGTGCCTATAACGGTTTATATGAGGGACAAGAAGTCCAGTTCTGTTAAAGTTGTAGCACAATATGGACGAGAATATGGGAAGGAAAACCCAGTCAGTGTTCTTTATCATGCTTATGGACACTATGATCTCTTGAAGAATCCTCTAAGTGAGAATAACAACTAAGTATCGTTTCGGAATATCTTTGTTGCTTGAAAGTGTAAATCGGGCACACACGACAGTCTGAAAATGCTTATGTTTTTAGGAATTTAGGAATTCAGACTACTTTATAAATGAACGTTTCTGTAAACAGCAGTTATATTTTATAAACTTGAATTCCGTAGTTCACGGGAATTTGTTACAATAAAACACGCAATTGTGCAAATATGTGTATATTCATGTGTTTGTTTCACATTGTACGACAATGATACACATGTAAACAAGGATTTATATAAAATCCAGGCAAAATGACATTCATGTTGACACGTTTAGATAAACAAGCAACAAAGATTACTATGGTCCATTATTCAATCTTGTATTTGTAATCCGGTGTTGCCCCCTCAAAGGAACTCAAAGCCATGATGATGGATTCATACACTTTAATTCCCTCCAAGAAAACCGAATCCTTCAAATATTCGTTATGATCGTGGAGTAAGATTGGGGTGTTCCTCATAGGAGAAAAACCAAGTGCTGGAATACCAAGATGTCGCAAATATCTAGCATCTGTAGTTGAAGCCAATATCTCTGGTTTTGAAAGTTCCCTGCCACATGCTTCGATAGCATCTTTAAAAACGGTCCACCATGGATTTGAATCATTTGGAGACGTCATTAGAGGTTGCCCCATATAATCTCTAAGTGGCCCCTTCTCAATAATATGATAGCTCATGTTCCGTGTTGCAGGTGCCCATTCATCAGCTATGCGTTTCTTTAGTAGATCCGGATCAACAGTTGGTGGTAACCGAACGTCATAACCTGCTTCTGCCTCAGAAGGTTGCATGTTCATTGCAAAGTTCCCATCCCCGGAAGGAATCCCTGCTTTCATATAAACCAGGTTTGCCGAACAAACTTCAGAGTTTGCCAACACGCCGGCCTTAACCAAGTCAAACTGAGTTTCCCTAAACTTGGACACAACCTCGGCACTCTTCATCAGATTCTCCATGGCACTATTATCAAACATCCTTGACCCATGTCCCGGCATACCAATAGCTTTAATAATAAGATTTAAAGGAGATCTATCTGCATAAAAAACCCGATATTGATCATTAGTCGAAGCCTGTCCCTCATCTAGAAAAAAACCAACGTTGAGCTCTTTAAACTCCTTTGATTCCACAAACCTAGCCATCCCATCAAACCCACCAATTTCCTCCTCAGGGACATAACATATATGGATTGTTCGTATTGGTTTGAACTCAGGGTCTCCTAAAATGATGTTTCTGATGGCTTCTAGGTACTGGATAGCAATGCATTTGTCATCCTGGGCACCACGAGCAAAGATCTTCCCATCGTCAGTTTTGACAGCAGAGAAGGGAGGATGGAACCACTTTGAGGGTTCAGCAGGGACGGAATCAAGGTGGGAGTTAAAGAGTATAGATGGAAGTGATGGATTTAAGCCAGGGAAAGTGACGAGAAGAAGAGGTTTCTGCGGTGTAGTTAGGTAAATGGTTCGGGTTTGGAGGTTAGGAATGGTTTTGGCTAAGTCACTGAGAAAGGAAACCGCAGTAGAGTAGTCTGGATTTGGATGGGCCGTGTTTATTCTAAGGTATTGTTGAAAACGAGTGACTGCATCTTCAGGTATTTGTTGCGTTGTTTGCGAGAAGAGGGCTAGAAATACGAGTGTGAGGGTCGATCGGATTAAGAAACTTTGGTTGTAATCGATTGTTTGGGCCATAGTGGTTAGAAATAAGATTTCTAGTTTAGAAACCGGAATATTGTAAGATACTAATCCTGCATTTGATAATCGGAAATGATTAGCATTCAACTCGATAACAGTCATATTTCGATAACTTAATAAGTCAGTTCATCAAATAATACAGCATCATGGATAGAATAAATATCTTCAAAAATCAAACAGAATCCCGAGTATGATCGAATTAACATGTCTTCTGTTTTTTATTAACAGAAAACTAGAAGATTATAGCACAAAACACAATTTTGGTATCAATCCGCTAGTAAAATGTTAATCAAAATAACCAGTAAATTTCCTATACCTACATTTACGACTGCTATCATTTCCTTTACCTACATTTACGACTGCTATCATGTCGATTTGACGGCTCAACTTGCCGTTTCACACTGTTCATCGGGTGTTTTTGTAATTCACCCCCTCCATTAAAACGAAAAAGCAAATGAGCCAACAAAACCCAAAAGTATATAGGGTTTGAGCGTTGTTATATCATCCTACGATTTATGTCTACTTCATCCTCCTACACATATCCTCCGAGATGTTGACATGTGTCGACACTCTTTTCTTTGACTTAATCTCATCTTTTTATTTTGACATGTGTCATAAACTCATAATCATACGTGTAGGAGGATTTGTAGGAATGAAATATCATTTTTCATCCATTAAGCTGACCTAGTGGTAAATTGTCCTCAAACGTCTTATAAGGCCACTCCCATCCATAAATTCACATTCTCAAATTCTCACTGTCACATCAGCGCCACATCATCCCTTCCTCCCAGAATTTACCCAGAATTTACTCCCTACCAACCATACCACCAAATTCTCAAATTCTCAACTTCCTATTTCCACATCATCACACATCATTTTCATTTTTATTATACACAAAATAAATAAAATAAAATAAAACTTCTCAAACCCAAAAGGCCCCACCCCCTTGCTCTCTTCTGCTATGCTTCACGTTCTCCACAGAACATCTTCCCAGAACGCACCCGTGACATTGGTGTTCTGGGGAAAACACTAGAATTTACCCAGAACGTGATGCAGTGACATCGGTGTTCTGAGGATTTAAGAACGCAAGCGAGAACGTGATGCAGTGATATCGGTGTTCTAAGGATTTGAGAACGCGGAGGGAGAACGTGTGAGAACGCATGCGATGGGAGAGGCCTTAGTCATGTGTGAATGTAGTATATGAATTCTACACACTTATGAAGTACGTGATCAATGAAACTTTTGTTGTTAGAGTGACGAAAAAGGAAATAACAAGTTTTCAAGGCTTACATTTTGTATGTTACGTAGTCAACTATATTATCCAAAACTAGATCGATACCTTAATTTGCTGGTGGGTGGTGCTCTCTGCTTTTAAATTGCATGCGACACTATCTTATTATTGCTTTGAATTGAAGACATTACTTATGTAAATTAGAGTTCCCAGCGGATGAATATCATCAATATATTTAAAGAAAATAATATGCTTTTACGGAAATTTTAGATGTCTTTACATTAAGAAATAGATCGATCGATTCTGAACTTTTAGATGATTTTGTGAATACAATGGAACGTGTGTGACTAACCTACGGTGTCTTCGGTTGGAAAATATACCTCTTTTTTCCTATCGACATGCAACTACTAACATGCATCTTAGTTAACATTGACATGCATCTTATTTATTAAGATGCATTATATCTTAGTAACTAAGATGCATGTTTGTGTAACTAAGATACATGTTAGTGTAACTACTGACATGCATCTTAGTTACCATTAACATGTATCTTAACTTCATCCTTGTCATCCATGGCAGAGCCATGGCAATAAAGGCAGCGTTCGTACCGTATCAAACCACCACACAATCTCTTGGATCGCCACCCATCAAATCCAGAACATTTTTTGATCCGTTCGGTTTCTAACCCCTTTATAAATGTCTTGAGGTCTACGACCGATAAGGGCGAAGCCCCCAGAACTGCGTAGCCGTTCGATTAAGAGGGCTACGCCCGTATCGTATTACAGTTTTCGGCGATGGTGGTGGTGGTGGTGGTGGTGGAAGGCAGTGGGGAAGAAGGTTGATATTGGTGGTGTCAACTGGAAAAAAAAAACTCACTTTCGTACGCTTCATATTTTAAAACACTTCACACAATAACCTTCCCCTATATATATATATTGTCTTTATAAATAAAATTTATGTGATTGAAATAAAAGTGTTATTACAAATTTGTATTCACTTCTTCATATATCTTTCTATACGTACAAAAGGATTGAGAGAAAAAATGCAAAACAAAATCAAGCTAGGATCATATCTTAATAGTATAATAAAAAAAGGAATTAAAAAATCCTTTCTGTTGACAAACAATAACAATTTCAAACATTCAATTAGAAAAAAAAATATCACTAACTTTTAATTAATTTAAATAAAGATATTACATTTTTAGTCGTTAAAAAATATCTCATTAAACATTTAGTTTAAATTAATAAATATATTACACTTTAGCCTTCAAGTTGTGAGGAAAATAAATCTAACTAATTATAATTAAAATTTTCCACTATTAATTAAAAAAATCTCCAATAAATTATTAATAACCAATTTTTCTTTCATAAAATGACAAACTTTTTCTTTCACACAAATACAAAACTAAATTTTAAAAGGTTTCGAAACATAGGTTAGCAAAAGAAATTAAAATATATTAATTATACTATTATCATTCATATATATTGGATGACTAGTCGATATATCCATAATTAATATAGGATTTTGAAAGAGTTATTATTTTTAAATTATTGCCTTGTATCTATATTTCTTAGGCATTTATCATAAATTAATCGAGAATATCAAGTCATATCAAAATTCTGAAAACTGTTATGTCGTATTACATTTAAATTGTTCGTATTATTATTTAAATATATATATTTTTAACACGTAGTTATTTAGCATGTAATAAAAATCATTTAATTATACATGAATTTCATTACTAATTAACAACTAGTTTAATACCCGGTCGGTAACCAGGTAAAAAACAACACAGTCGTCCTTCAAGTTTATGCAACATATTCTACACTTTATCATGAAATATAAACCAAATAATAATATACCAAGATAAGTTTAAGTAAAAAAAATATCAACATCTATATCTATCTATATTATAGTATAAAGTAGGGGTTGTTAATGCTCGATCCAACTCGAAATTTAATCAGAAACCGACCTGAAAAAAACCAGGTTTGGGTTGGATATTTTCGACCTGTCAACCCATCAACCAGCTTTGTTTTTCTAGGTCTGGTCCGGGTTGGCATGTTGGGTTGTAAGGTTGACCCATGAACCCAAAGAACCAAATTAATACCGACCCACTTGACCTAAAACCAACACATTTAACCTGCCAACCCATCAATCCACTTGACCTAAAAAAAACTCATTTGACCCACTTGATTCAAAACCAAACCCGTTGAAAGCACTAACAAAAAACTCACTTGACCCAAAACCAACATATCTGACATGTCAACCAGTCAACCCATGTAACAATCAGGTCGACCCGGGTCGGGTCCGGGTTGAAATTTCTAACTTGAAACTTTTAATGGATTGGGTTAGGGTCAGAGATTTTCAATCCTTCAACCCAATCCGGGCTGACCTGATTGACAACCCTGCTATAAAGCATATAGGTTAATTGGTTATAATTTTTAAAATTTTAAGCATAACAATTCTAATATATGACCCCTATACCTTACCAACGGGCCGGATTTAGGTAATCTTGGACTCGAACTTGATTAAAAATCTTTGTCCCAAACTTGGACCCGAAGCTGACGGTTCCCCGTTTACTTACTAACTGTCGAGTAACGGATTTCCCAACAGATAATCCGGAATTCGTTAAGGGTTTTTTTTTTTTTTGTGAAATCTTTTACTTACTATAAAAACTTCTGTGATTTCTCTTAAACATTTATATGATTTCTCTTCAACTTTTTAATATCCATTAGAAATAGAAATATTATCATTATGTAACGTAATATATACGAGTCAGGTATATGGATTCGGGGCATGTTTCGAGTATACGGGTCGGTTATGTGGGTTTTCATATGTAACTATCCCCGGACCCAAACCCGCAAATAATATTAAAGTCATTCCCATACCCGATCTTCGACCCACAGTCCTGAACCCGAAACATATATATCTCTATATATATATAAGGCTATCACTAAGATCTCACGTGGCATCTCCTCGTCGCGCCACGTCAGCGTTTTTCTAGGTGGCGGCTCCATATTAATCTAGGAGACACATCAGCGTCCACGTGTGTATGTCATGTTGCCATATCATCTGCCATGTATGAATATATATATAGAGATTGCATATAATATAATCTACATATTTATATATAGCTTGTGTCAAAGAGATCAACACATCACCTATATGGTGTAACATCCCGATCCTAATTTACTTATGTCGTTAACATTGACCGTTAGTTTAGTTTGACCGGTCGTTAATCGGTGTTATGTGCTATGTGGTTAATTAATGTGGTGTCATTATTATATGTTATGTGAATAATTATGTGGTAATTATGTAGATAAAATGGTGTTAATTATGTAGATAAGCCGTGTTGTGTTCCCGTTAGTGTAGTTGGTCGTTAAATGGAGTTCTAATGCAAGAGTGATAGTTTATTGAGGGCATTTTGGTCTTTAGACTTGGAGTCCAGCAGTTATGAAGTAATTAGGATGTCATTAGGGTTATATTTTCAGTTTCTAAAAGCCTTAGAGCAGCCCTAAGAACCCTAGACAATCCCTTTGCAATTTCTTGATCAATTGGTGCAAATCGAAGGCAATAGTTTGTGATTTGTGGTGTGGAATTGATCCCTACAGGTATAATG
>JAOEHQ010001477.1:0-19219 GCA_025447715.1 Asclepias incarnata
CACTTCTTGCGAATCGCAAGGAGTGCTTGCGTTTTGCACCCAGAAATGTAGCACCTCCTTGCATTCTGGGCAAAATCGCAAGCACTCATTGCGAATCGCAAGGAGTGCTTGCGATTTTGCCCAGAAATGCAAGGCCTCCTTGCAGTGTTGCGATTTTGCCCAGAAATGCAACTCCTCCTTGCGGGGTTACGATTTTGTGGGTATTTTTTGAAAACTAAAAAAAACTTGGGTATTTTGGTTTATTTAAGATGATTTTTAATTATCTAGGTTATTTTCTCAAAATAATAATTATGTATGTGATAGAGCATATTTTCTTTAGACGAAAAATCATTCGTACGATATATAATCTCGTGTCCCTTTGGCTAAAACAAGCTATTGTTCTTCTTCGAATCCCTCTCTCCTATTAAACTGTTTGCGTTTTTCTCTAATAATCTGTTGTCTTCAACACCAATTGGAAGCAGTTCTATTCTGAGTAAGAGATGTTTCGACTAGGATATTGAATGAATCTAATGCATGTGAGGTCCACTCTACCAGTATGGGCTTCTTTTCTTTTTCTCACTAGATAGCTAGCAGAAAGAATGACAGGACAAAAGAAAGACAAGAAAGACGGAAAGCAAATAACAAAGGATTGGTGACCCATTGGTAAGGTCTTTGACCTTGAAAGAATCCATTCGGGTTCGAGTCCTACTCTCCACATTCGTGGGGTGAATTATTGGGAGGTTTTCAGAAATCCTAGTATTGCATCTTAGACATTCGTGTAGTTTAGTAGGAGCAGTAGATCAATTAGTTTTTTTAAGACATAGTTTTTTTTTTCTTTTAAAGATAAGAATAAAAAAAAAGTGTTTCTCTTATTATCCTAAAATCCAAATACATTACTTTCTGCCGACTTCAATTCCAATCCCCCCGCGAAACCCAAACGACTCACATCCACATCATCATAAACCCTTTCATCCTTCACACTCTCCATAAAAACTTCTTTCCAAAAACATGACATTCCTTCCCAATTTCAAATTAAAACCATCATTAATCACTATTCAATAATGTTGATACCAAACTTAATTAAAAGCAAGTTAACATCTGCATTACAGCCATGGCTGCTGTCACAACACCACCCACCGGAATTGGAACTTAAGTTAGGGTTTCTTCGGTCTCACGTAACCGTCAAAAACCTCCGGTTTGATACTTTAAAGCTTAATAATGAGGTTCTAGATGATTCTAGTAGCTTCTACTTTACGGAATTCCGAATCGATGAGTTGACCCTTAGGATTGATTATTGGTCTGCTCCTGCTTTCAATTGGCATGTTCAGGGCTTCCACGTCACCATTTCCCCTAGGTTTGTTATATATATATATATATATATATATAGATATATGTATATATAAATGGATCAAATGTTTGATACACACAAATAATGCCATATAGGGGTGGCAATTGGCACGATTATTACGTGATTGGGTTTGGGTTTGGGTTGACCCTTTTAGCTCGTTTACGACTGTTTCAAACTATTAATACAAAATTTTAAGTATTATAAGTTGTTTTATCTCTAAATGTAGCGGAAGTTCAAGAATTTAAGAATCTGAACTTGTAATTTGTAATGATGTACCTTTTTGTTATATGGGTTTAGAATACAGGTCGGCATGACTAATCTGTTTATTAAATGTGTTGGCTTTGGGTTCAATTTTTTGACACGATTTGCTAAAACGGTTGGGTTTGGGTTGATACATATGAACTCATCAACAAGCCAATGTGAAACATGTCAACAGGAACACGACACCATTGCCACTTCTACCAAGATATGACAAGTTGGATATGTTTTTGGTGCAGTTGCACTTGCATTTTTGTATCGTTTTTTTATTTTTGTCTTATTTTGGCAATGTTGCTTGTGTAAGGGGAGTGGAGAGGAAGGTAAAGCTCCGGGAATTGTCAGAGGTGTTGTTGGAGGAGAAGAAGAGGGTTTTATGTGAAATTGACCCTGAGGTACGTATATTTATATGTATATGTTGTATGCCTGTCTGTCTGTGTGTTATTATGTAAACAATGGTACATCTTAACAATTGTAAATAGGTGTAAAAAGTGACTGGTGAAATTTGAATTGATTATTTTTATGTATTGAATGTGCTGAAGTCGATTAACAAAACGAGAATAGTTACGGACTGTCGGACTTCCTGTATATTGGTGATATCTTAGTTATTGGCTTATTGCTAGGTTATTTATTTAGTTTATAGATATGGTAGTAAGTTACTAGACGAATGTGGACGTGGACAGATAAACTGGATTAGGATCTAGGAAATGTAAATTTTTTTGATGTCTGAGGAGGAGCACATGTAGAAATAAAATCTTCCTGTACTATCATGTATCATTTTGCAATAGTTTAGGTTCAATGCTGCTCTATTTGGATTTCCATATAAGCAAATGCATACTTAGTTGTCTATTGAAAACTACTGTTAATGGTTGTCTATATCACGAAGTTATCAATTGATGATGAATCCGAACATATTTCTCTTTTTATGACTTTCTGATGGATCACAGGGTAGTGCTTTGCATGATATCATGGAAAAGCTTGCAGATATTGCTCCATCGAGAAGCCAGACAACTTCTCTTCTAAAGCTTATCCTGAATTATTGCTCCTTACAAATGTGTGATATCAATCTGCATCTGCACTCTTCCATCTCAGGTGACTCCTTTGAATGCTTGTGGGAGATTAAGGAGCTTAACGTAGACTCTCAAATGGTCAAACCTCCTAGTTTCTTAGGAGGTTACATGAATTCACTTTTTGTATATCAGAAAGAGAGCTATTTTGACCTCGAAATCATAGGTTCAAACATAAGATTGAAGAGTCATGATCGTGTTAGTCCAGTGTGCTATTCCACTGCTATTATCTGTTCCTTGAAGTTGAATGATCTTCAATTGATTCAACTCCAGGGTTCTGTTGAGGAGTTGGTGTTTTCATTTTCTCCAGCGGATGTCTTCACGATATCAGCGATTATGAGAGAATTATCAAGGAAATCGTCGCCTATAAGAAATGGTAGGCAGCTCTGGAAAGAAACTGCAAGTAGAATTAAGTCAACACGTAGATGGTCAATGGGGAAATTAGCTAATGTTGTTTGCCTATGGTTGCGCTATGTTCATGCCTTGGAGAATTTGTTTTCATTAGTTGGATATCCTTTGGGCGTTATGATAAAACAATCCACTGTAAAGATGTCTAAAAATGCGACATGGTCGAAATCTTTTAGATGCCAATGGGAAATAATTTCTGAAATTGAGAAAGAATTACCTGCTCCAGGTATTGCACTGGCACGTCGGGTAGTCAGAAGCAGAACAGTAAAAAATGTTGTCTCAAGTGAAGAGGAGCTCCCGGTCACTAAGTACTTGGAGTACTTCCAAAAGACTTGCCATGTACTTTTTCTTATATGGAGTTTCTTCTGTATGATATTAAATACGATAATATTCTGGCTGCTATTGAGAAGTTCTTTTGCTGCTGATCCTAACAAGGAAAGGACCGGAGCTCTTCCAGAAGATTCCTGCCTGAATCGGTGTTATAGTCTAAATTTAGGGAAAGTTTCTATCACCATTTCCCCTGATAGCACTGTACCTTCCATTGGTAAAAAGACTGTTTTGGGCAGGAGGGTTTCACACTCGGATCTAAATTCTTTCTGTATTGTATTTGATACATTTATCCTTCTTTACAACAAAAATATCTGTGAGCATCATTTGACTTTCTCCTGTGGGAGCTTTGAGGTCGTTTCTTCATCTGCTGCAGGAGCTAGCACAAATAACCATAAATATTCCTTAAAAGGGCGTAAGAAGTCTGAAGTTTTAGATTCAGAAACTATCTTATCGAGTAAACCCGCAGTTTATACTGAAATGGTCACTCTTCCAATTCTAGAAAGCCTCTTAAATCAGACGTGGTCAAATTGGAATCTGTCTTGTGCAGAATTTGAAAAAAGTACAGATGAGCACTTAAAAAAACCTTTCATTCTCTGTGAAATCAAGCATATGTTGACAGATCAGGACTACAATAGTTTGAGTTATTTCTTTTCTAAGTGTTGTTTGGTATTAGGCGAGTTGAATGTCTTTTTGGGATATTCATCAACATTATCGTTAACTCTACTTCTGCGGCAGATACAAGATGCTTTCAGTTCGCCTGCCAGTTATCAGAGGCATAAAGCACTCATATCTCCTGCAACATCATCTGAGGAGTTACCAATGAGAGTTTGGGATTATCATTCATTTATTGATGAAATGGAAAAGACAATACATAGAGTATTACCAGAAAGGGTTATTCAAGTTGGAGTATATATTGTCGGTCCTCAAATCCGTGTATCACTTAGAAAGGACAGTTTGCAAAGGAGGGCTACAAATTTGCATGAAGTAGTAGATGATATTCACCTATCTTTTGATTGTAAAAACATTGAACTCCTTATATCACCGAATCTATCAGCTAATTCCACATTAGTAATGGAGCTTCAAATAGCTGACCTGGCTAAGTCGGATAATGAATGCTACCAGTGTGAAGAGCAAATAATGCTTGATGCCTCATTGTTAATTCATGGTATGAAAGCTTACCTTGATGACTCGCCTAAACTTCAACGGTCCCAGATTATCACAATAAATCCAATAAGGATTCAACTTTCAACAGTAAGGTATGGACGTATGGTGCATCTCACCCTTGTTTATATATAAATTTTTCAGCCTTAGACTTTGGTACTTCATATGGGATACTTATGAACTTTCTTATGCTAGTTAGTTGAGTTGCTCCCAAGTTATTGTCTCAAAGTTCTGGACTTCTTTTAGGTATCTTGAATAAGCTGACAGTCTTTACATTTACATGTGCACTTCTCCTTTAATTGTTTATGTCCATTTCCAAATCAATGTGATGTCCTCCACTCTGATGGGCCTGGGATCTGGGCTTCAATTGTTGTCAAGTCCTCCTAGTGCATATATTTACATGGTCTCACAAAATAGATGTAAATGGGTACTCCTTTTCGTAACACTTCAATAATACATCCATTTTGAAACCAACATCAGCGTCTATTGTATTTTTTTAGCAGATGCTCTTAGTACAATCTTTATCACCCATCAGCAGGTTTTGCTGTATGTAAATGCTCCCATGAAAGCATAACTTCTTGTTCTAACTTATACTACTATTGAGATAATCTCTATGGAGAATAGAAGTGACTGGCAATTATAATTAAACTCTAGTTTGGGGACAGGGAAGCATTCCATTTCTTGCATTGTTTTTGGTCCTAACTCTACTTTGTAATTAAAATGTATCAGGGTAAAACCACCTATACAACAGTCAACAACAATAAGATAAGATTCAGTTTACACGAAAGTATACCCATTTCTTTTGAGTTGCATCCATATTGAGTATTACCATTTAGTTAACTAAGCCATTGTGGTTTTCCGTGTTGTGAATGAACACTAGACCTTGATTGTCAAGAATGTGATGTTGGTTTTTCCATGATAATCACTTGTTGGTTATGTTACCTTAGAAAAAATCTTATTCAGAATTAAGCAGAAAGTTAAGCATTATTACAGAAGAGGATATATAAGCTTGAAAGTCTCTTGTGCTGAGCGGGTTATCAGGGTAGAAGGAATGCTTGTGTATACAAGTACATAGACAGGCCAGTGGAACTATTCACAAATTTATTTTAGGTGCCATTCCTCCACATATGAGGTCATAGCTTGATTCAATAACAGTATCATACAAGATGCAGTTGTCATGCTATTTTGCTGAACTTTCACAGATAAATGGGGTATTCAAGTTAATTGGGACAAAGCTGGCGCGTATTTTGCGTGTTTATAATCAACTCTTATGTGATTCAGGATAGAAACAGCTAGCTATTAGTCACAAAAAACACAATATAATAATTTCACCAAAGTTAGGCATGTGATTTTTCAAATGTGTGTTTTTTTTTTTGTGCGTGTCAAGTTTCATTGTGCTTTATATTTATTAATAACTTTACTTACTAGTGTATTACAGGAATGATACCTGGTCATTTGGAGAAAGTGTACATGCTTTCTCTGTAATCCTGCATGGGAGTGCTTCAGGGATCTCTGGTCTAATGTTTGCTGATGAGTTGTCTGTTTTATTTGAGGTGACCTTCTTCCCTGATATGTTAAAGTTACTCATAATTTCTGAGACTCTCAAACTCATATATCTTTAAGATAAATGATTGCATACTGTATCCTATTCTATACATTAGAGCTAAATCTTTGTTGTTATCCATGATTGCTTTACCAATAGTTCTCTGTGAAGTTGGTAGAAAATTTGGTTCTGTGAGCTATGTTGACCTCCTAGATATTTGTGACAGGTGGTTAATGGTTTGATGTTTTCTCTGTCTCGTGAGATCAACACAATTGGCTCCTCCAATTCTGAAAGTTCTCACTGTATAAATAGTCGGGAGACATTGCATGGTGGTTCTGAAAATGAAATGCCGGTGAATACAAGTACTGGAACGTCATTATTTATTCCAAGGATTCTATATACTCTTAAATGCACATATGAAATCCAGTCAGTGGATATAGTAGTTCATAAGTCGAGGAAGGTCAGTACCATGGAGAATCAAGTGACAATCTCAGAATCGTTTACAAACCAGAACTTGTCTGTGCACTTCTTGCCTGACAATGGTATTCAGATATCTTTTCAGCAAATGCATATGAAATTTTTGTACGAAAAGAAAAGAGGGAAAATTGACGGACTTGTTGATTTATTTGGCTTACGAGCTGTTCTCCTCAGATATGAAAATGATGTCATGAATAATTATCTTGTGCCACAATCTCAGGATGTATGTGAATTATCAATTTCTAATTGCACATTCAATTTATCTTTGACACATCTTCCCAGTGAGTTATCATTTTCTCAGAGAGTAGTTGGAAGTTCTGGTTCTGGAAGTAATATTTCACAAACAATGGTAGATCCCATTTTGGCAAATATTTCTCAAGAGCCAATTGCTCAACCTCTTAAAGGTGGTGAGGAAACCAGTCGTTCTCAGTCGACTGTAGCTCTAGTGTCAAATACTTGCTTACAGGCAAGAATTTCCTCAACTGAAGTTTATCTGGTAGGATGCCCTTTAAAGGATGTAGTAGTTGGAAAACATCAGTCCAGTAAGCTTGAGATATCTCTATCTGCTGAGGGTGGCAGTCAAACAAGTATTTTTTGCCATTGTCAGGTATTGACTTTTTTACCAGTTTGACCTTTCATGCTTTCTCTCACAATTGACTTCTATATGACTCTTGGATTTTGGTCTACTTGAAACTATGTTGATTTAGCTGGGTCATGTTAGTACTTATGATAAAGTGGAAGAGTTAATGTATCATGATCTTTCTGACAAATATTTGACAGGGAGGCATTATCTTCTTCGACACCATATCAGCTGTGATGTTTTCTCAATGTGGAAATTCATACATACGTCGCATCAGACATCTTTTACGTGGTCAACCATCATATCAGGAAAACCTACCAGCTGCCAGTAGTGCAAATATTACTATGACTGAGGCTCAGCTAGGAGTGTGGAATATTCCAGAACATTTTACCATGGATCTCTCTCAGTTTTATCTTGCATTAATTGCTGGAGACGAATCTGGTACAGCTTCTCATTTATTCTCATTTTTACAGAAATATGTTTGACATCTTTTAGTGTTGGATGTTGTGCAGGAAGAGTTCAACAACTTTTGTTTAGTGCTGACATGAAATTGGACCTTAAAGTTGTCAATATGAGGAAAAAGCTATCGTTTGGTCTTTCCCAACTGTCGATTCTTTCTCGTGTTATTCAAGAATCTACTGAACATCAAGGTAGTGGTGCTCAGGTTCCTCTGATGTCTTCTAGCACGTCTAGTGATCCATCTTTTTATTTAATATCAAAAGACATGCGATCAGCACTAGAGCAGACGGATGAGATTCGTTCTGTAGCACCTGACGGAAGCAGCTCCAGTTCTGATTCACATCAAGATTCCGAAAGCTACATCTTGAAAAGGCTAAGTTGTTTCCTAGAAGCTGAGGAGCCTGTGCAAAAGGATTCTTCAAATTCTCTGACATCAAATCAACATTGGGTTGGCAGTGGTTCTATTTCAGGTTTTGATGTGACAATATCCTTGCGCGAGTTGCAGGTAAGATTTATACATCATATATACTTCGAAAGTTAATACGCAATGTGTATTGTTGTAAGAAGATGTACGCCTTACAAATAAAGTGTATGTAAATACTGGGTAGTTGTACACACCTGCAATTCCGACTTTTCCGTATACATTTATTATAACAAAAGAACATAATATATGTTCATGGGTCATTGCTTTTGGCAATGCCAGTTAAAGTTGATGTTTATATGATATGCTATTATGGCTTCAGATGATGCTTTCAGTTGCTGAACTTTCCGGGGTCTCCATAAAAGAAACTGCCAATGTGCAGCGAAGGCATTTGTATAACGGCGAGGAGTTGGAGAGAAAGTTGGAGGAGATGGTCCAAGATGGTATTATTTCTTACAGGTTTTTTGTAGTTGAAAAGTTTATTGCCTAAAAGTTAAGTACGCGGTTATTTACAAGGTTTTTTGCTTCAAACAATGTAGGGAGTCTCGTTGCAATCCAAGATGTCCATCAGCATATGTATATTGTTGTAGAAGGTGCAGAAAGAAAGTATCATTTGGCTGGTGCAATGCATTATTCACTTGCTCAAGAGATGTCTATTTTCAGGGTTAGCAATTTCCGACTCACGATAATAGTTCATGCTTGAGATTCTCTGTTCTCTTGTTCCACAAAAATTGCTTCGTTAACATTCCCGTAGTACTTAAACCACATTGATAATTGTTTGTCTTATATTTCAGAAAATAAAATAAATCAAGCACATGGATTTCTTTAATCTCCCACAATTGTATAATAGAATGTCCATACTCCATACACTCCTCTCCACTATACCTATTATATTTATCCTGTCTCTATGTGAAGTATTTCTTTCATTAGATTATTCCACATAGTATTTGAAAAATGAAGTGATTTCCATTACTCTTCACAACTTGTTTTCAATTTTTCATATAGAAAAAGACATGATACATATATACTACTATACAGATAGGCCAAGGGACATGACTAATTAATGCTATACTAAATACTATTAAATATATACATTAACCATATGACATTTAACACTCCTCCTCAGGTTGGAGCATATATATCAAATAGGCCCAACTTGTCACATATAGGGTTAATCTTAGATCCCTGTAGTGGCTTTGTCAACATATCACCAAGTGGTTCTCCAGAACGAACCCAAACTGGCTCAATATTAGGAAGTTCACGAGAAGTTCCTACTACTTTTTCATGAACGAAATGACAGTCGATTTCAATATGGGTTCACGAGAACCCAAGTTGTTTTATTGATGCATACTTTAACTTCTCATCCAGGTGAAATATCATTATCAAAGAATTTGGAAGTCATCATATTTGTGGTTCACGTTGACTTCATTATGTGCCAAGAGTGAATCTGGGGAACCCCTGCAATTGAACTGTAATCCTAGATCGAACTTTGTTGAGCTTTCCAGCTCTGGTAACAGTGGGACAGCACTTTGGCGGTCACAACCTTGCAATTCTGCAAGTTCTGAAGATGATAGTGACCTGGGCTCGTACAATAATGCGGATAAAAGTTTATTTTATCTAATAAATAGGAAGAATAATTGTTCTATAGCTTTTGTTGAAGGAGTGCTAGAATTTGTAAGCACACCTGGAAATCCATTCAAGTGGAAAGTGTTTCAGGATTTTCCTTTGGCTCGTGATCCATTAACGCTAGATAGCTTCTCAGTGAAGGAATCTAAGAATGGTGCACAAGATAGTTTACATGCTGATAAAAGGAAGTCCTTAATTGATTTCACGATTGACAAAATTTCTTGGACCATATATCATGAGCTTTCTGATACAACGGAAAAGTTCCCGCTTCTCCAGATGTCTATGGTTGCTCCTGAATTTATCATACAGATAATGAATGCAAAAACCAGGGTGATGGCGAAACTTATAGTTGATCTATACTTGTTTGATGCCCAGAGAAATTTATGGTAAGTGTTCATCAGAGTGTTTATGAATCTTTCCCTTTTGAAAATATGCGTTCCAACAATTTTCTTAGATAGCATTCAAATGCAGGAGTACACTTCTACATCCAGTTGAAGTAAGTATTTTCTGGAGATCTAGGTTTCAAAGCCGTGGTTCAGAAACTGCTTCTCATGGAATGCCTGTTCACTTCTATGCTAGAGTTCAAGAGGTAGGCATACATTAATAATATGCCTTGATTTGTTTTTGTGGATGGCAAACTGAGGTATCCTATTGTGGGTTAACAGTTCCGTGTAACGATAATCGAGCTCTCACTGGACATACTTCTGTTTGTGATTGGAAATCTGAATTTGGCTGGTCCTTATGCAGTTCAAAGCTCTGTGATCTTAGCAAACTGCTGCAAGGTATTTTACTGATGACATAATCTTCAAGTTCTCAATATGCTTAAAGTTGTAGCCATGCAATCATAGTATGACTTAGTAATTTATAATTATGCACGTGTTTTTCTGTTAACATAAGTACCCGCATACGTATTTTATTGTACCAGCTTTTACTTATAGTTTGACATGCAGTTATGGTGTTTTCCATTTGGCAGGTTGAGAACCAAACAGAAATATTCGTGTTTTGCCAGTTTATGGATAAACAGTGTGCTACAATAGCCAGAAAACAGTCAACAAGTGTGTTTTTAAGGTATTGATAAAAAAAAAAGGGACTTGAATATGGTGGACATATATGCTTAAGTCACAAGCTCTATCCTATATGTTTACAAATATATATTATCTTGAATTCATCACAATATAATCTGTATTGGTTTAGTATAATTTTTTTTTTAATATTTCAAACTAGGGATTTATAACCTTCCCGAACTAGTTTTTGATAAAAGGCTTATATAAAAAAAAAATGTTTAGTTTCAGCACAATCCAATTCAATTCACATTATGTAAGTTATGTGTTACTATGGCTATTGTGTGTTTACCAGGAACTTGGCTTTAGATCAACCTCCAGAAGCATCATTTGTCTTGATCCAACTTGCAGATCGAGGAGATTTTTTGACCCTTCCGGTTAAATTTTCACTATTTAAAGCTGGAACGTTTGCTTGGAGAACACGTATAGTTTCTAAAAATGGTAGGATTGCCTCTTTTGTGGTCATGCGTTATCATGTTAATGAGTTACTCTTGGAATTTTCTCTGGGCCCACCATTGAGCGATTAGCTTGAAACTTCAACTTTTGTCTCTGATCTATTTGAACAGATTCCAAAACATTCCCCGGGCCACTCATTATAGTAGAAATTTCATGGAAATCCGAGGTGCATACTCAACCTATAGTTGCCACTCATACTGGTTTCAAGGCTACTTTTCTCATCAATGTTTCTAATATTCGTGTAGGATGGATTGTCCATTGTCGTCTCTCCATTGTTAAGAGTCCATAATAAAACTGATTTTCCCATTGAGCTCCGATTCCAACGCCCCGAGCAACAAGAAAATCAGCATGCTTCTGTAGTGGTTATGGCAGGGGATACAATTGATGATTCTACGGCAGCTTTTAATGCCATAAAAGCATCTGGTGGATCAAAGAAGGCGTTGATATCTTTAAGTGTTGGTACGTTGTGAGCCTGCTTTTTTCTTATCTATATGTTAATTTGAAATATTAATGTTAAACAAATTTCTAAGCAAATTTACCATTCTACATTCTGTGAGCTCTTAGAAATGTCAAACTTCATGCTGTAATCTTTGGCAGGTAATTTTGTTTTCTCCTTCAGACCTAAAATTTCTGTCGACTCAATGGGATGGTCTGATGAACTTAAAGGTGGAAAGGCTGCCCGGCTCTCTGGATTATTCGATAAAATAAGTTACCATGTACGAAAGGCTTTCCCTGTTGAATCAGCAAAATCATCCTTCAGCACAGCTCGTACTGTTTCAAAATCGGAAGATGGGAAAGTTGATAATTTGCACTTCTTAATTCAGAGCACCAAAAGAGATGTACCTATTTTACAATCGGAAAGAAGGGCTTCAACCATTGCACTAATAGAGCAAAAAGAAATCTATATTCTTCCAACTGTTCAGATATGTAATCTGTTACAGTCTGAGATACACGTTCTTCTGACTGATAAAGGTAACAGGAAATGTCCATTAGTATATCTCAGGTTGACTTTTATATTCCCAACTCTGAGCTTTTTGCAGATCGCTATATTCCCCAGGATCCTGGGAACACGAGCAAGCAGGCAACCATTCCTTGTGGGTCAAGTGTTAATTTGTATGCCAATCCTGAGGCAATGTTCTTTACTGTTACTTTGACTGAGTTTGGATTAAGCTGTAACCCTGTAAATTGTGGTGATTGGGCTAAAAAGTTACTGAAGAAGAAAAAAGCTAATCAAAACTTGGACATGGAGTTGAACTTCGGCGATGGAAGATATTTTGGTTCTTTAAGGTTGTCGTGCACGCGTATGGGAATATTGGAGGTATATTTCTATTTCTATACTTATTTCTAGTTTTAGCCTTCATTTTGATAGCTGATTCGTGTGTATATCTGCAGGCTGCTATATTTACACCATACACACTGAAGAACAACAATGATTTTGGTTTATATTGTCTTGCATCAAACCATAATCCTCTATCCAGGTAGATCATCTATATTAGTATTCATCCTTCAGCACATTTAAGCCACTCACAAGTCACAACAAACTCGTATTCAGGAATGAAGCCGAGGAACTAGATTCTCAAGGATATTCACAACGTGGAGCTTTGCTTCCTCCCAAGTCAGCTATATCATGGTTCTTTAGGTAGTTATTATCCATCCCTATTAACTCCGTTGTCTCATCATGTAGAACTGTATATTAAACAATTTCATTCATTTATTTCATTAGAACAAACAAGGTGTCCCTGAAATTGTTGGATGACAAACCTACTGAAATGGCGTTATTAGACTTGGATGCAGTATCGGGCCTTACAGAGATAAATCTGGAAGTGGAAGAAGCAGGACTTAAGTATATTACAAAGTTGGGTGTTTCATTACATTCATCTTCTGGGAAAGTAGTTCCATCACAGGTAGTATCTTTGAGTCCAAGATATGTAGTACTGAATGAATCAGATGAAGTGATCACTCTCCGTCAGTGTAACTTGGAGGTTAGCTCTTATTGTCATTTTACATTGCGTTTTCTGGGTTTATCTTTCCTGTATGTTTATTAAGATATACTAACATTTCATGTTGTAACAACACTATGAGAAGAGTGACATGGAGGGCATGTCTACTGTCGGCAGTAAACAGAAAATAGCATTACGACTTTGCAACAGAATGATTAAGAAGAGGGAAACTAGTATTTTTGAGAACTTCATTAGAAAGCATAGAAATGCTCAAGATGATGCAATGCTGTTTATTCAATTTCGACCAACTGATGCTGGATTGGGCTGGTCAGGGCCTGTATGTGTTGCTTCAATGGGTAGATTTTTTTTAAAATTTCGTAGATCTGTGAATGAAAACGACCAAGAAATGGCAAGAGAAGGAAATGGACAAGAGTTTGCTAATGTTATTGTCTCAGAAGAGAATTCTTCTCTTGTTTTACGCTTCCACAGACCACCCAACATGAATCTGCCTTACAGGATTGAGAATTGTTTGCGTGATGCATCTATAACTTACTACCAGAAGGTGGGTATTAGTCTTTTTATACCATAATATCTAACACACATGGAAGTTGTAGAACATGCATGCGTTTTGTATGTTTTTCTGCTCCTTGTCATCAAGAGGGAACTCATTCATACATGACTGTAAATTTCTCAGGGTTCTACAGAACTCGAGACTTTGGGAGCTTCAAAGCAAGTTAATTATGTCTGGGATGATTTATCTCTTACTCATAAGCTGGTCATCCAAATAAGTGGTTATTACTTCTTTCTCATTTCGTTGACCCTGGTTAATTATATTTTATTGATAAAAGTTGGATTGTAATGGACACAAATATAGGAATAATTTTCACCTGGTCAAAATGTGATTGTTGGTGTGAATGGAATTGATATGTAGCGTGGACTTTTTACATGTTTGACTTGTGTGCGCTCCACTGATTTTTACTATTCATCAGTTTCAACGAACTCATAGTTACTGTGATCCAGATATTCCTAAATATAAGTCTTATTGTTTTTACTTTTCCTTTTGTAGATTTGCATCTGCTACGTGAAGTGAACTTGGACAAGGTGCGAGCATGGAAACCCTTCTATAAAGTGGGACAACATAGAGCATTGGGGTTTAATTCCTCCCTAAATAAGAAGGCTGGAAATAACTTCAAGGTGACAAGTCGTGGTCACTTAAATGAGATGGATATGGTGAATTTGGGTTATGAAGTTCATGCAGATGGCCTCACTAGAGTTCTTAGAATTTGTGAACGTCATGATAGCCGCAAACTGGATAGAGTATTCTATCCTGGTGCTAAAGTTACATTTAGGGTCTCCAGGTTTGCTATCAACTTCTGTGAACGTACCAAGCAGGTTAGTCTCTTAGTTTAATTGACCATACTGCATTAAACAAGTTTATGCTTGATACACATAATGTTGCATTTGATAATTCACCTTTCCATTTCAAAGAATAACAATTGACGATCATAGTTCTATTTTGATGGAGACTTTTAATGACTTTGCATATAAATCACCACTGAAGGAAGAAGACTCGGATCAAGCATTTGTCTACACACCAATCATTGTTATGCGGCTTAGTAACATCAGTCTTGATTCCATGCTTACTGATAAGCAAATACTCAATCATATTAGCGTTCAGGTAACCTTTTCATAGAGAAGTTTGCTCATGTATATTTTAATTCTTTTATTCTTATGTCTCCATCTTTTATGTGCTATGAGATACTGAAAGATAACTTTGCTGCAGTCTATGAGTGTGGATCAGAAGTGGGTGGGAGCTCCTTTTGCTGCAATGCTCCGTAGGCATCAAACAGGATTCACGGATACGCATGATGGCATGCTCCGTGTAGTACTCATTCTGCTCCCGTCCACTTCCAACATCCGACAAATAAAATACTCATCCATTGTTCTTCAGGTAAAACAGAAACTTAGGTTCCTCCAATACAGTATTGTTGATTTTTGCTATGGTTTTCATTAGGGGTCAAATTTTTTGTGAGTCTGGCAGCTTGGATAATAGATCAAATTGGATGGTTGTTTGTATGGTTTGGAATGAGTAGGGTTTACCCGAAACTATTTTTGCCCATAACTTCCAAGTTTGTTATACATAATACACATGACTTTTCTGTATTTTAGCCGATTGACTTGAATCTGGATGAGGAAACCCTAATGAAGATCGTCCCTTTCTACCGAAGATCACTCAGTGACCCAAATACTCCCAGTCGGCAATATTACTTTGATCATTTTGAGATACATCCAATAAAGGTTTAATGCTACTCTCTATATGCCTGCTATCCATTGGATTATCTTTAACAAATATCAACAGCATTTCACACGTTTCTTGTAGATCATAGCAAGCTTTCTTCCTGGAGATTCATATTCCAGCTATAATTCAACACAGGAGACACTCAGATCCTTGCTGCATAGTGTGATAAAGGTGAGCAGTGGACTTTTCAGACTTTCCTTTGATCTTAATTTTAAACTCTAAGTTTGCTTATTTTTGTATAACTTATTAGGTTCCTGAAATAAAAAACATGACCGTCGAGCTGAATGGTGTCCTAGTTACTCATGCTTTGATTACTATACGTGAACTTTCTATCAAGTGTGCACAACATTATTCATGGTAAGCCTGTGAAGGCTATCATCCAATCTCCAAAGTGATTTGTTCTTTATGATGTTATCTCATCTTTACTTTTTATTTCTGTAGGTATGTAATGCGAGCAATCTACATAGCAAAAGGAAGCCCATTGCTTCCCCCAGCTTTTGCTTCAATTTTTGATGACTTGGCTTCTTCATCTCTCGATGTTTTCTTTGATCCTTCAAGTGGCTTGGTCAAACTTCCTGGTCTCACCTTAGGTCTCTCTCTCCATCTATGAACTTCAACCACTTCTATTATCCTTTTTACTATAAGCTGGACATTTTAAGGTGTTTATTAAAAACTCGCAGCCTTTCAAAATCTCTCATATTTAATTAGCTCTATTTGTTGATTTAACTTCTAGAGTATATTAGTTCAGCTTGCTTAGAACTGCATGGTTGTTTCCTGAGCACATAGTTTCTCTGCATAAAATGGGCTGGTCGAATGGGTAATGGGTCAAAGTAGGTGTGGTTGAAAAAGGGCCGGGTCGGACTCATCCATCAAAATGTTGTCTGATTAATTATAAATACAGATTAAAAGCCTATTTCTTAAAGTAAGAATATCTCTTTCCTAATAACGTGATTAAGGTGGTCTTAAGCATCTGTGTCACCTGGGAATCTTTTGGCTGCTAACTTGAAAGTAACAAATTCTTCTCTGTAGTATATGTAAATTAACAATCGCTTTCTTCTATGATTCATTGTTTTTGTTAGAGTTTCAACACTGTAATCCTCACTCAATGCTTGCAGGTACGTTCAAGCTTCTCAGTAAATGCATAGATGGTAAAGGATTCTCTGGGACCAAGCGTTATTTAGGTGATTTAGGGAAAACTGTAAGTGCTTTCTTTTAATACATTTTCAGGTTGAATTTCTTTCAAGTGTCATGAACTCTGTCGCCTGATGATAATGCAGCTAAAAACGGCTGGATCCAATATACTTTTTGCTGCTGTCACCGAGGTTTCAGACTCGGTGCTTAAGGGAGCAGAAACTAATGGTTTTAATGGAATGGTAGATTTATTTTCATTTAAAATATAAATTTGTGGTTAAAAACAAAACCTTCAGGATTTGTTTTTATGTTTCTTTCCTAGTTTAACGGTTTTCAACAAGGAATACTGAAATTGGCAATGGAACCGTCTGTACTGGGGAGTGCTTTTACTGAAGGCGGTCCAGATCGAAAAATTAAGCTTGATCGTAATCCCGGCATTGATGAGGTGTTCTAAATGTATTTGGCTATTTGCTTTCATTGCCATGATTTTATATGGTCTACATGTAGTACTATACTTTATAGTAATCCTGGTAATTTGGGTATTTGCTTTCATTGCCATGATTGTATATGATCTACATGTAGTACTATCTTTAACCAGTGTATGTCTTCCTGGCCTTTTTTCTAACCCAATTTTTTGCTTGGAATCTGACAGTTATATATCGAAGGATATTTACAAGCTATGTTGGATACAATGTATAAACACGAATATCTTAGAGTGAGAGTGATTGATGACCAGGTATATTCATGCAAGTGTCACCTGTTTCGGTGCTATTCACTTGTTTAAGTGAATCTGTGATCCAGATTTTCAGACCATCAATCCTTTTTAGTGCCAGTACCTTTACATGTATGTATACAATCATGATAATCAACAGTCTTTTTGCGTTAAATATGTGTAGGTTGTCTTGAAGAACCTGCCACCGAACAGTGTACTTATAGATGAAATTATGGACCATGTGAAGGGCTTCCTCATTAGCAAGACGTTGTTGAAAGGAGAGGCTTCATCCTCTCATACATTGCGCCATCTTAGAGGAGAAAATGCAAGTGTACATAAACTCTATTTTTGTTTTGTTTTTACATCAGTGGTATTGTTTCCCGTTTTCATTGCATTAATTTCTTTTTCTTAAGATCTTTTCGGGGAACAAAACTTGCAACTCAAACCAATCTGCCGATAGTTAAAAACATAGAGAAAGCTAAGATCAGTTAGGTATACCGAAAACCAATTTGAAAACCAATGCTTTTTCATTGCAGGAATGGAGAATTGGTCCAACAATTTTGACTTTGTGTGAGCACCTCTTTGTAAATTTTGCAATCGGATGGCTGAGAAAGCAGGCTAGTGAGCTGACATCCAAAATCAAATGGGAGGGTAAGTTTGACGTTGGTGATGAACAAGCTATTGTCCAGGCATCCACCCCAAAACAACAGAGTAAGGCATCTGTTTTGAAATGGGGTGTTGGAAGGTTTGTTTTTGCAGGTATAGTTGCATATATTGATGGTCGGTTATGTCGTAGTATTCCTAATCCTGTAGCTAGGCGCATTGTTAGCGGTTTTGTGTTGAGTTTTCTTGACAAAAATGATAACTGAGAATTGTCCAGTGTATATTACCTGTATATTGGTAGAATTACTTCAGAAATTTTGATACACGGTTAAAGTAAAAACAACCAGTAAAAGATGAAGTTGGGAGAACCCGTACTAATATATAATTACATACATTAAAATGCTACTTTATATCTAATTCAGCTATCTCCTAAAATTAACTTCTTATCTATGTAATTATATATTAGCAACAACTTTTATATAAAGCTATCATTACTAACAACTTTAGAGCAGTCATTAGTAAAACTTTTGTTTTTTCAATGTTTTTGTATAAAATTTATTAAAAATAAATAAAAATTCTATCACTTACAAGTGGATCTTTTAGAAACATGAGTTTTGCATTTTAAGATATTTTGTACCGAAAAGGACAAGTGTTTCAATTTTCATAATCAATATCGTTGTAAAAAGCTGTAAACAGCGTCATGTTTTCATACAGTATTGAGATGATATGACTGTTAAATGTGTTGTCACGGGTATTTTTTTTTAACCTAAAAGAAAGTTGATTTCATATAATGCTTATATTAAAGCAACTAATGACATTTTGATACTATAATATAATTTTATATATGAACATAACATATAATGTAAATAATGACACTTTGAAAATGATAATATAAAACCTTATCAATAATTACATTAACTAAAACAATGACACTTTGATAACAATTATATAATATATTACTATATGTGAGATTATAACAAAACATATAATAATTGGTGATGATGAACCATCTCCCTAATAGCTTAGGAATAATGATATCTTTTCTACCCTATGGAGGCTACTAGGCTCCAGCCCATACGTAACCTCTGGACTTGAGCATGACTGCTCCATGGAGACTCCTGAAGTAGCTTCCGGACTTGAACATGGATGCTCCATGGAGGCTCCTGGCAACGCTTCCGGACCTGAACATGACCCCAGCCCTGTTAAGTCATGGGCTTGATTTAGGCCCAAACATGGAAAGCTAATGGACAAAATCACTAAACCCTAGAATCTCTATTCCCCTATGAATAGAAGACAAAAGCACCAAGCCATATGACCTTCCCTCTCTCCCTTCTCCCCTCTCTATCGTCCTCCCTCACTCTCT
>JAOEHQ010001488.1:0-19213 GCA_025447715.1 Asclepias incarnata
AGGCTCCTCGCTTTCTACTTCGCTGCCTTTCTCTAACGAGACAAGTAAAGTACCTTAATTCACTTACAGCAAGATAAGGTATTTCAAGCGGGTGAAAGTATAGAGCTACTAACCAGAGTCAGAAAAGTTGGTTGGCATTCAAGCAAGAGAGAAAGAAGTCCCGATCAGGCTACAAGTGGGACTAGAAGCGAGGGCCGCTATTCCGCTCAGCTTGTTAGAAAGGCACCCTAAAGACAGCTACTCTCGCTTTCTAACAGTAAACTAAACAGCCTTCCGGTCGCCTCACCAACGCCTTCTCTCCCTATCGGTCGAACTTTTCCTTCCTCTATCTCGGAGTAGAAGGTCGGGGAAAATGACCGCTGAAGTGATGCTTTAAGAAGGAGAATGGCTAATGGCCGCTGCTAAGCCTTTCAACTCCCTGCCACGAGCGGTAGCTGCGCAACACCGATTCCCTTTTTCCTATACTTCCCTCAAACAGGCCTCATTCTCCTAATCATGCTGAGGTAATTCAACAACTTCAAGATTTTTCCAAGACTTTGAAAAGGCCTGTTAAAACTAGTACCATGGACGCTAACACTCCTCCAAGCGAATGGAGATTGATCATTCCCAGCTTGCTCATCAAAGAAGTGCGCCAAAAGTGGGGGGAGAGGTATCTATCATATTCTCTTATAATAGGAGCACGCCTGCTTTTAGGAACTCTCTTTCCGAACATCTTTGTCCATCAGTAATGGCGTAGGAGAGAGAACTGAAAGGTAAGGTAAAGGCCGGCTTCCCTGCTCGTTCTCCAGTAAATGGATATGGCCGGATCGGTTGCCTTCGTTGTTGTGCTATCTGAGTATGTTCCGATTCCCTTACGAGTCTTTTCGGCTAACCAAAGTAGATCAAAAAGTACATATGATATTCAACCTTAAGAGAGAGAAGAACCCCTTCTCTTCTCTAAAAAAACAAAAAAATATAACTCTGTCTTTTCTTCTGTTCTTACAGGGGAGGAATGAGGCATAGAACTGTCTATTATTTCTTGTTTGGGTATGGCATCATAAAATCCCATGGGATTATCGTTCACTTCAGGCTTCATTAAATCTAGCGAATTGCCTGAGTGTTGAACATAATCTTGCCTGTCTCCAACTGAATGTTTCTTCATATAGCATGTAAGATACCTCTCATAGTTGGTGAACTTGAAATTCTTATTATATTATATAAGATAGTACCTTATGATTTCTTTCCTGGGTTTAGACAAGAAGATACCAAATTCCATAGGAAAAGTAGATCGGCTCTCATCTAAGAGATATATATATATATATAATAAATTGAAACCCGTAATATGATCAGCTTTATGAATTGAAGACATCATTTCGTTGGATATATACAAAACAAACAAAATGGTCGTACAATTGGATCGATATAAATGAGTCATGCCTTTTTGAAAGTTTTTGCATCTTTTGGTTGTTATATGAATTATTGAAATGATGATCGATAATTATGGGTGGGTTTTTAGAGATGGGTTTTTCTTTTTGTTTTTTATGGAATTCTTTTTTCAGGTGGGGGTGGTTGGATTTTTTTTGTAAGTTCATTATTGGTGGTGGTGTTGTAGCTTTTAGGAATGTCTTTTGTTGTAGGTTTTGAGAATGAGACTGAAGGATTAGAAATTAATGATATATATATACAGACTTTATGTATATGATTAAAATGAACTTATGTAGATCTGGAGAGAATTTTTTTTTTGCCAGATCTTAGTGTTGGTGGTGGCCGGAAAAGAAAGAGAAAGAAGAAAGGTGTTTTATATGTAAAAAAGATGAATATACCCTCATGTGCAGTGCACATGAGGGTCTTGACGGAGTCACACTAACGTTCGTTAGAGGGAGGTGTATAATGTAGCAAAAAGTCATCTTAGGAAGATGTAATGACAAAAAAAAAAGAGTAAAAGGGTGAAACTTGATAATTGGTCTCAGGGGCATGTAATGAAATTAAATCCAAATTATAAGTTTGATGTACGTAATTTGTCCTCATCTTTATTCACTATTTTAAACATCTCCACTTGATATACCTATAATGCCCCTATTAATTTATTAATCACATCTTCCTTATTCGTTTAATCAAACTTCTATTCTTATTTAATTACCTTATTTAATTACCAATTTAATTTATTATAACTAATAGATATTATAACTTGTATTTTATAATTTTAATTATAAAAAATAATAAATAATTTTAATGTTTGGTTTATCATAATACATAATTATCAATTTAATTTATTATAACTAATAATAAATAATTATCAATTTTAATTATAATTATAAATTTTATAATTTTAATCGTAATACACGCTATATTGATCCAAGCGCACATTGACCTTATGGGTATGCATTGTGTGACTCCTAATCTAGATGAAATACAATTTACATTCCATCGGTAAACTAAATTATTAACATAGAAATGTATTTTTATTAAATAGTCTCAAAATGAAAGTTTTAGAGTATATTAAAGACATAATGTATATTATCTATACTCTCTAATAAATATCGTAGCTTATTTGTTGAAACACTTAATATTTCAATATACGAAATAATTAGTAGACCGCTACAGTTTAAATCTTAATTAATGTTTACCTTATACATTTATTCAAGCTTTTTATTTCTACAATTAACTCATTTGGTTTATTTTAACTTATATTATTTAATTTTAATTATGAAAATCACAAACATGTTTTATAAAAATGTAAGTGAGTTTTTTCATAATTTTAAATATACATAAAGTATTATCAACTAATTATACGTTAAATTATTCTTAGAATTACCAACTTATTAATATTATTTTTATAATATATGAAGTTTTTATTCCCAGAAAAGTAAATATAACAAATCGCGGTATATTTTTTTACTATTAAACCACCTGTGGCAATTATATAAATTTTAATAGGTTGTGCTTACCACCACCAAAGATTTAACTAGTTTATACATGAGATACAACGTATAACATGTCATTGGATACTAAAATATCTCTACTAACACTTCTTACATCAATTACTTTTAAATCAACCGTCGCCGTCACCACCAACAGTCGCAGTTACCACCACCAGTCGACGCCATCACCACAAGTTGTTGCCACCACGCCGTCGCCACCGTATTGCGTGGGTACCCTTCTAGTATTGTTTTAATGTTTTAAATTTATATTTTCTTAGAACGGTAGACTATTTTATCCCTACACGAATGCCTAAGATTGACATTTTTTCATATAAAAAAAAGGATGTCATAGATGATACCAAATGAGACAATCCATTAGTTCTAAGTTTGAGATTTTTCAAAACACAATTTGGTTGGTTTTATGTTTCAAAAGGCATAGCATGGAAATAATTGAGAAACTTAAAAGATAAATTTAGAAATGGACATATAAGTAAGACTGTATGAATGTATTAAAATATAAAATAAATTCACGTAGGAAAAGAAATGACAAATGTCTGTGTGTTACTCTCGACTAGCATTTTTTGAAACTATGATAAATTCTTGCTGAACATCAAATTTAGAACCACTAACTTCAGAAACTCGGTTATTAGGGGGAGGGTGTGGGTTCGGTTTGGGGTTTGGTTGAGTTCGGTTTGTCTTCAACACCACACCCTCCATTTCGGTTTCATATTGGGTTGGTCCCCATCGGTTTGCCAAACCGATACTGATAAACACATTGTAACGTTAGAAAGCGTCTGGGAAACGTAAATGGCATTGAATACGATCAAGTATATAAAAAATAACTAAAACATAAATAAATAAATAACTTTATTTTCTTGATAACACAAAAATCTAGACAAATTCGTTACTCCATAAAGTTGTGTTGCTCAATAAGTTGTTGATTTATGGAATTTATAAGTCAAAGAAGCAACCTACCATTCTCGAAGTCAACTACCACATTGATTTGCTTTATCGATATTAATGATAACATGCAATGTTTATAAATATCAAGGAATAATATACATTAACATTGTCGTTTATGGTCAAACTAAGGTATAATACAATGGTCAAAGCAATGGTAAGAAGATAATCTAACGGCCCGTTCAACATTTTTTTTGAAAATTAAATATTATTCAACTTACACACCCCTAAATAGGCAGTAGATTACAACAGAATTACAATCATACTAAAGTAGATATTATTCAACTTACCCATTTGCTCACGTCCTGCCAGACCTTTGTCGCCACCTCACATGAACAAAGTAAATGTTCCACAAATTCCTCCCCATCATCAGAAAGACAGCAATTCACATCTCCAAAAAAAAATTCCGGGCTTTGAATCCACATAAAGATATTACACTTTTTAGGAATCCATTTAGACCAGTTAAAAACATACATGTCACTATAGTCGTTCGCCCTCGACATAAACTTTTTAACCGCGCCAACAGTTAACATCGTTTTGTTAGCTCCCAACCATTTCCATCTATCCTGCCTACTAGACAATAGACATACTCACTTTGTCCAGCATTCGTTTCATCTCGATCCATTCAAGCATCTTTGGATTGGAAAACGGGGATCTATACCATTTCCATTGATCATCGAACCTGTTGTACTCTATGTTGAAACACTCACCCACCAAACACCTTTTTCCCTTTTCCATTTTGAACAATAGGGGAAAGCGATCCTTAAGAGGAACATCACAAACCCAAGCGTCCAGCCCTAACCCCGTGATCTTTACCTTTTCTATACTCTTGACAATCGTTTTCCACACCCCTGGTAATCTCATATTAACCAGTAGGGTCCCCTAACACCTCTTGGTTTCGTGAATCGCCTTTATCATCAACCTCCACAAACTGTTAGACTCGTTTTTATATCTCCACAACCATTTGGACAGCAAGGCTATATTTGTGTCCTTTAGTTTACACAAACCGATCCCTCTGAAATTTACCAGTGAAGCCACTCTTTCCCATGAAACCCAATGAATCTTCTTGGCCTAGTCCGCTCCGCCGTACAAGAATATTTTTATGATTGCCTCCAAACCATCAATAACTTTTGCCGGAGCTTTGAAGATGGAAAAATAGTAAGCCGGGAGGCTTTCCATGACTGCCTTGATAAGAGTAACACGCCCTTCAATTGAAAGGCAATTTCTTTTCCATTTAGAAAGTCTAGCCACAAAGATATCAAAGATGAAGCTCCAATTTGCCACCGGTTCATGTTGGCGCCAACCCATATACCCAAATGAATCAATGGAAATGTCCCTGGTTTACAGTTAACAACTTCAGCCAATCTGCTCACTTCACTACTTTCCACCCCAACCCCAAAAAGATTCGACTTTCCCATGTTTATCTTGAGATCGGAGCACAACTAAAATCACTGTTGAGTCAAGCTGTGTTAGATTAGATTTGTTGATGACAAACACGGTATAAATACTTAAGTCTTTGGTTCTTAAGCTGACTCAGCTTGGGTCTGTCCGACTGTCCAAGCGGAGTCAGCTTGAACACCTTCTGTTTGTATGTAATAAGTTAAAGAAGGTGGTTCTCCAAGCTGCATCAAAATTGAAGAATAACACTTGTTCTGAAGTCGAAGAATGAAGACCAAATATATTTACCTTCATAGGGCCCCATACATTCCATGGAAAAGTCTTTTGCGTGGGATATATCATAGCGTACTGATTTAACTAAGTATTCCGACTGTCCTCCACCATTCCATTTCCAATCATCTTCTCTGTTATAAAACTCAACCTTTTGTAGTTTCAAGAGGAGACAGGTTAGTTGATGTTGTTCCTCCAGGTTTTTAGGTGGTCTCGACCACTCCCAAAGCCAATTTTACGGGTCTGATTATCTTGGTTTCCTACTTGCAATGGTACAGTCTTTCACACGTTCAAGCTGGTAAATTTGTGGAAACTGAGTTTTGAGTGGCGTATCTTCAAGCCAAAAGCTTATAGAGGCACCATCACCAAGAATATCTACAATTAAATTGTGTTAAGAAAAATTGTTTTTTGTTAGAAATTCATTGATTTTTGTGATACTTGACCATGAACCCGGTTGTCCTCACTTTAGAGGGAGATGAACGCAAACACGTGTTGAGGGGTGAATAACGGTCATTACTTTCCTCCAAAGAGTTTCGGGTTTCTGCTTATATCGCCACCACCATTGTGACAGTAGTGCAATGTTGATGTCCATTAGCTTACCCAGACCTAGGCCTCCATGTGTGGTTGGCTCCGTTATATGATCCCAAGCGACCCAGTCACCCAGGAAATCTTATTTTGACCAGAGAAAGCCCCCTAAAAAAAAATTCCTTCATATGGCTTCTAGTTTGTTAATGACCGAGGTAAGAGCTTTAAAGATTGAGAAGTAGTAGGTAGGCAAGCTGTCAAAAATAGTAAAAATAAATTTTGTCTTTCAAATAATTGCAATACACCCTCTAGCTTTCGATGAAAAACAAAAACACATTATTTCAAATGAAATCAACATTTTTTTAATAATGTATCTTCCACAGTTAAAAGTTATTATTTAAAAAGAACTATATTAAAAGGAAAAACTATTATTTAATAAATAGTTACACAAATATTTTCATTCAAAACTATTATATATAAAATATTTATTTTAACATCATTAAGTTAGTTTTTACGTGTGTATACACTAGACATAAATCTAGTTAAATCAAAATACCATATATATATTTACTAGATTTTAATCTCGTGTATACACACAAGTAGTTAAAATAACTATATTTGTTGTTTTAAATAATCTCATGTATAATGATAGTTTTGGTCTACACACTCATTGAAAGTGTAAGCTAACGTATAAGTTTTAATTTAATCTCATATACACACACATGGATAATGTAAATTTACTACGACATAAGAGTTTAAATTTTTTGATGTAACTTGATAAAGAAGATTAATACGTTATGATACACTTATTAAGAATAGAGGACAATATATATTAAAGATGATAGCTTTTTGAAAATTTTAATTATCTATATATCAATTAGTTCATTCCATATATATAATTGATAATTGATAATAATGTAATGTAATTAATTAACTTTAATTTTTTTCCAACTTAAGTTTGTAACTTTTTAGAATTTATTTTTGAATATGCATTTATTTGAAAGCCAATGTACGTTGTATTTCGATTTTTTTTTCAAGCTAGATAATATACATGCGTTTATTATATAGTGCAAATTAGTTTTTCATTTTTTTATGAAAGAAAAAAGGATTATTCATTACATAGTAAAGATTTTTTAGTTAAATGATGAAAAATTAAAATTAATAAGACTTTTATTTTCAAGCTGAAGGCCATCAAGGCATCAAGTATAAGTGTTTTTTTAAATTATGTATTTAAACAGATTTTTTCTCACGGAAGGAATAAAATTGTAATATTTTAATTTAAATTAATTCAATTTTTTTTTAATTGAAGGTTATAAATTCATTCTATCAGTCAATAAAAGACTTTTATTTATTTTTTTTCTTTTCTTATTATACTACTAAGATATCAGAATATCATTATTTTTCTATAAATATAAACATTTAGGAAAAATTCAAATTCGTACTAGGCAAAAAACTTCAATTATTAGAGACACCAAAAATAATGTTTATGACACATTACACTATCTACCAAACCATAGATGGTCTCCACACATAACAAATCAATCTATCATCCATAACGATCACCTCTACATACTCACATACACAAAAACCCAAAACACACTCACAAATTTGTATGTATGTATATATGTTGCCACCATTGAAAGTCTGTCTTGTAAGGCCTCTTTCTATCCTGACGCCGTTATCACCTCGTCTTGATTGCCACATCAGCTTTCTCTCTCCAAGACACACCCAAGAACTACCTCATCCCTATCATATCTTCATCCTCACCTCATCCCCAATTAAAAAATTATAAACCCCCCACACATACACTTTCTCTTCTCATCCCCAAATAAAATAAAAATAAACTTATACACACACATACCTACACATGGGCCCACATATATTCGTCCAAGTATTTCCAAAAATGGACGAGTATTGACGACGACGAGATCATGACACGATTGTGCCTATCCTGACTTCAACGACGGTATCAACTACGGGTAAAAGACTTGGGATAGGGAAGAGCCTAACAGTTGTTCCCTATATAACTTTTCACAACATTCACCTATTATTTACTAGTATCTTTTTTATATTTTTTTTCTCAACCCCAAAAGGTAAAAAGAAGAAAAAAGAGAGTAAATTACTTTCAGATTCATCTTCCCTTTACTTGTCACTTTCCAGTTAAAAAAAAAGTCTTTTCTTTTTTCTTTTCTTAAATAAACCTATAGATACACAGTCTATGTATCTATATACGCACGCCCTTCAAACCTTTTTTTTTTTTATCTACTTTTTCTTGACACCCTTTACTATTTTCTTTTCAAAAAGTAAGTTATATTATAGTTATACTTGCTCCAGAGTAAGTCTTTTTCTTCCTTTTTTTGGCTGACAAAAATCTTTATCCTTTTGATTCTCTTCATTTTCATACTTAGTAACTTGTTATTAAAAAAACTGTCATTTTCCATATGTTTTTGATTAGATATTGAATCTATCATATCCTGTGTATATAATTTCAAGATTTTGACAGATTCAAACAGATTTATAATTTCTTTCATTTTGGTTAGGTTTTTTTCCACCTTTTTTCTAATCATTTTTTGGTTCAAATTTGAAGGCTTTTGAAGAGCAAAAGTTGGACTTTGACTAGTGATATGATGAAGACTTTGACTTTTATCATTAGTTTGTGAGAATATTGGTTGATTTTTTGTGTAGTGGTGTTTGGTGGGCCCTTGATTTCCCCCTTTCCTAGCTGCTGAATATGAGAGGATATTGACTTTCACCAAATCCATTGGGGTTTATCTGTGAAATTTGAGGTATTTTTTTCATTAATCTGATATGGGTATTTTATAAAGCAATCAAATCTATCTTTATCTGAGCTGGGTTGTTGAAAAGTTGTGATCTTTTTACCTAATTTGATCTAAAAATTGTATCTTGATATGCTTTAGTAGTTTTAAAGATTTTTTAAGAAATTGTGGTAACTTTTTTTTCAAATCAAAAATCTGATTTGGCTCTTATGTGAATTAGTCAAATCCATCATTATCTGAAATGGGTTGTTGAAATTTGGTGACTTTATGACCTAGTTTGGTTTAAAAATTGTTTCTTGATATGTTAAGACGACAAAGATACCCAATCCCGCCCTTGGCAGGGTTAGCTAACTTAGCTTTGTTAAGAATTTGTATCAAATTGAAGTACTTTTCTACAGTATTTAATTTGATTTGGGTAGTTTATAAATATTAGTCAAATTTATATATTTCTGAATTGGGTGGTTGAAATTTGGTGATGTGAAGACTTAGTTTGATTCAAAGATTGTTTTTTGAAAATTATTTTAGTTTCGAAAAGAATTGATATGAGGGATATGGAGGAAAATGGGGGAAAAGATTGGAGGGCAGCTGTAAAGAAAATGCTTCCCCCTGGAGCTGCATTACCTGAAGAAAGTGATGATCTTGATTACTCGATCGCTTTAGAATATATGGGTCCCGATGTATCTTATGAGGTTCCTAGGGTTGAACCTTTAGAAGTAAATCCTCGTTCGATCCCGACTGCATCTGTGGCTGAGTCGTTTTCTGATTCAAGAAGATCTGTCACTCGTGATGGTCAAGGTCAGGGACCCCCTGTAATAGACCCTATCTTGTTGCCTGCTTCATATATTGCTGATGTGACCAATTCACCCAATCAAAGTCCAAGATTATCTGGGAGCTCAGAATCTGTTATCTCGGTTTTGCAAAACGCTGATTCGTTTTCAGCTTCGCCTTCGGGCTCTCCTGGGTCGGTTCATAACCAAAATGATGCTCAAGGGAATGAAGTGAGACGAGGCCCTGTGGTTACTTTCAACACAGTTGATAGATGGGAAAGTAAAGAAGTTGTGTCGGAGAGGCCCACTTATTCGGAATACGTTGCAGTTTCTAAGGAAAAGAAGAAAAAGGACAAGAGAAGGGTTTGTTTTCGGTGTGGAAAAGCGAAGTGGGAAACTAAAGAATCTTGTTTGGTTTGTGATGCAAAATACTGTAGCAATTGTGTTCTTAGAGCAATGGGCTCAATGCCTGAGGGTCGAAAGTGTGTTACTTGTATTGGTGACGCGATAGACGAATCAAAACGTCTTATTTTGGGGAAAAATTCCAGGTTATTGTCTCGTTTGCTTAGTCCTTTGGAAGTCAAACAGATTATGAAAGCAGAAAAAGAATGTGCTGCTAATCAGCTTCGTCCTGAACAGTTAATTGTAAATGGGTATCCGCTTAAACCTGAGGAAATGGCGGAACTTTTAGGCTGCCCATTGGCCCCACGAAAGTTGAAACCGGGAATGTATTGGTATGACAAAGAATCGGGTCTTTGGGGAAAGGTAAATTTGTGTTTCTTTAGAATGTTAGCTTTATGTTTGCCTGTATAGGTGGCAAGGGCTGGTCAGGCGGGATTGGTAATGAGTCAAAATGGGTTCTTTATGGCACGGCTTGAAAAATGGTTCATGGTTGGGTTGACTTGAAAAAGTCTGTTCAAAATTTTAAACTTTCTATTAATAGTTTCTGTTCCAAACAATGATTATATGGTTACAATATCAAGTTAGTTTTATGAATAGACGGTTTAGGTAGTTCTAAGCATAAAGAAGACACCGCAGACAACTTTTGACCCGTGTGATTCATTTCTAAATAAGCTAAATTTTGTTTTACCCATTTTACCTGATAGAGATGATCTGACTCATTTATAACTAAAGATGTTGAAGTTACCCGCTTAATTTGCTTGTAGAAATTGTTGTAATTTGATTTAATTTTTCAGGAGGGAGAGAAACCAGATAGAATTGTGAGTTCAAATTTGAATTTCACCGGTAAACTTAGTCCGACTGCAAGCAATGGAAACACAGAAGTTTACATGAATGGTCGTGAAATTACAAAACTTGAGCTGAGAGTATTAAGGGTCAGTTATTTCATTCTCCATTTCACTTCCCTGGTTTTATAGACGTGGGCACGTGGCCAAATGGGCAGGCTGGTGGCTGTGTGATGGGTCAAATAGGTTCTGACCAAGTTGACATGCGGACATTCTTTAATTCTTTTGGCTATTTTTGATTTGATTTTATGAATAAAGTGCATTAAATATGATTACAAAACCTTTACCATTACAATATAAATCTAAATTTTTAAGTAAAAAAACTTAGGAGGTTATATCCTTACAAACGATACACTTTTGTGACATTTGATTCACTTGACCTGTTTGAGATAGATAGTTTCCCAAATTGGCCCATTCATATACAATGGGGTTGAAGTTGCTACCTCTTCTGTTCTGTCTGCTTATGGGTTTTCAAGCTTTCAAGTTAGTTATTGGCTTATTTTTTACTGTTAATGAGTAAGGTTTTAGGTCAGTTCGATCAGCCACTAGTTCTATAAGTGATTTTTTTGAGTTTAATAAGGAGTTATTACATTAAATATGGCTACAAAACCATTATTAAAATAATGATCTTGTTTATTTGAAATTTTGAATTATATTAGAATAATCAATATATTAAATATGTCTGCAAACTGTTAATGATGAAATATAATCCAAATCGACCATGGTTGGAATTGCCATCTCATATTCTTTTTTTTCTGAAATCTGCTTTATCGATTTTTTTCAGATGGCAAATGTGCAATGTCCCCGTGACACTCATTTTTGGGTTTATGATGATGGTCGATATGAGGAGGAAGGCCAAAATAATATCAAGGGAAATATCTGGGAAAAGGTAAGAAGAATCTCACTTGGTAGAATGTTTCTTCCAATTTGAGTTGATAACTTGTATAAAATGTCGTAATATAATGTGCTTTTCGACAGACTAGAACACGGTTGCTTTGTTCATTGTTCTCGTTGCCTGTTCCACATGGTCAACCACAAAGAGAAAGGGATGAACCCAGCAATTATGCTACTGTTCCAAATTACTTTGAGCCGAAAAAAATTCAAAAGCTTTTATTACTTGGACTTGAGGGCTCGGGAACCAGCACTATCTTTAAGCAGGTATTTCATCTCAAGATTCGTAACTAATGTTTTAATATCATTACAAAATTATTAGTATTAAGATACGATCCTAGTGTTTCTGTACGCAATCTTGGAGGTTCTAAACACTTGAGGATACTAAATAATGACAGGAGTAACTCACTGTCATTATTTTTATATTGTCTTCTTGATTGGATAAAATGGGTTAGTGGGTTAACCTGGTTAGATTATTGTCTTCATGATTGCTTCACTGAAAAAAACCCTTCATCTATAAAAGCATTTTGTATATGTAAAATGGCTAATTATCATATTGTTTTTTAAAAATAATGTCCCTTCTTGTTATGCTTTATACAGGCCAAGTTCTTATATGGAAACAAATTTAGCGATGAAGAGTTGCAAAACATTAAGCTTATGATTCAGAGCAACATGTATAGATACCTCAGCATTCTACTTGATGGACGGGAGCGCTTTGAGGAAGAAGCAATGATGAAAAAGAACTCCCTGGAATCCCACGATCATCCCAATGAAATAGGTATATCCTCACTTCTTATAAATCGACATAAATTTATAGCATTAAAGGTTGACCCCATTGAACCTAGTGGTAGCCTAGCAGATGATCTATGAATTTGGGGAGAAAAATATAACACTTTTATGATAGAAATAAAACACCTCTATTAAGGGAAGTTTATACACAGGCTTCAGGTTCCGTGCGTTTCACAAATGGTCGTTTTTTGTGCGACTCATTCTATACATGGTCCAGTGCATTTCGTATTAGACAAGATGCACTTAATTGTAGTAAGTATTAGTCTAGAGGGTACCTAATAACCTATGTGTAAACCCTAACTTTATATATACATTCCTATGTAATTGTAACATCTTACAATTACAAGCAATATACAAAACCCCTTTGGTTTATCTTTTCGGATACTAATTTATGAGAACTGAGATATCGTTTTTATTATACCATTTTCTTCTGCTCTCTGGTCCTTTATGCGGCAGCCATCTTTATTTTTTATTGTTTTTCACAAATGAGACCCCCAATCACATTCTTTTTCTGCTAAAATAGAAACGTTTGTATCATATGAAGTGTTTGCTCATAAACAATTAATGTATTATGAGCTAGTATTAACCAGTTATATATGTGTCCGTAGGTTTTTCTTCCTTCCACATTAGGTATATACTAATGGGCTTTTGAAGGCTTATGCCGTATCAAGTTATTTTATTTATTATTACTATATGTACAAACAAAGAATTGACCAGCTCCATTTCAGGCGACAAGGGCGATGCTGAAGAAGAAAATCAATGTATCTACTCCCTTAATCCAAGATTAAAGCATTTTTCTGACTGGCTTCTTGACATCATTGCAACCGGAGATTTGGATGCATTCTTCCCTGCAGCAACACGTGAGTATGCTCCTCTAGTTGAAGAGGTGTGGAAGGACCCCGCTATCCAGGAAACTTATAAGAGGAGAAATGAACTACATTTTCTACCCGACGTAGCAGAGTACTTTTTAAGCCGGGTATTTCCTTTGTTTCTCAAATCACTTTTATTTTGGTTTTTCTACATAAATTAGTCTATTCTTGATATAAGTACTTCAAAGACAATGTTTGGACGATTTTACTCAAGATCATATGCTACCTTCGTCTCATGAAATGGCAACATTTTCTTCCACGGGTTCTCTTCAAGTTTCAACTTTTTATTTTAAAAAAAAGTTCAAGTTGATCACATGTTATACCTTTATTATTATTATTACAAATAGATTGATGGTATGATCTAGGTCCATAAGTCTCCTCTCCATCTTGTCTAAAAGGTCAAAACAATAGTTGACAAAAATAATTTTGATATGAACCTGCTTCAATAATAAAAGAAACACGAAAAGAAACAGTAAAACAATTTAATCGACAGCCAGAGAGGTTGATCAGCTTTTCCAATTTGTAAATACCAAATCAATTCTTAATATTCTGCATAATCAAAAGGAACAACCCTAAAGCCATATTTATATAAAAGACATCCTCACTAGACTCAAAGCCCCTAACTTGTCCAAGTAATAAAACTGAAAATAAAGCCCCTAACTTTCTGGGTCGTATAAAATTTCCTTAACTCGTGCCAGGTCAGTTGTTGAAAGTTTAGATAAAGGCATACAAATGCAGTACATGAGCTTTTACCTGTATTTGAAAAGATCCACGAACATATAATTCAACTTAACCTTAAATGCCAAGAATTAGCCAATTTATTGGCACAAAATGTAAAGTGGACTGGTTTTTTTAACCAGAATGTAAAGTGAGCAGGACCAGGTTTTTTGTATATTTTTGCGATGTGGAGTAAACATGCAATAATTTTGTGTTTTTAAACATGTGCATGATAATTTATTGTGCCGGTTTCAGGCTGTTGAGGTTTCTAGCAACGAATATGAACCTACAGAGCATGACATACTATATGCTGAAGGAGTCACGCAAGGGAATGGCTTGGCTTTCATAGAATTCTCGCTTGATGATCGTAGCCCGATGTCTGAGACATACACTGACAACCTTGATGCTCAATCTCAGCCTCTCTCCAGGTATACAATATCTTTCACATACACTCACTCAGATTTGACTTGATTAGGCTACACATGTTGGGTAATAGGTCAAACTAGTAGTTTCATTGTAGCACGGGTCAAAGTGGGATGATGTGGGGTGGGTTGGGTTGACCTGAAAACACTTTTGTGTTAATTTTTACAAATAGCTGAGGTGTTAAATATGATCACAGATATGGTATCATTGCACTAATAGTTTAATTGTTGTGTACAGTGATTTATGATGTTCGCAGTAAGAGTACATTTTGGATGACTTTCGAATCGTTCCCTTTTTATCTAATATTTCTAATGCACATCCTAAGTAAATGGGTCCAAATTACTACCTCTAATTTCTTTATTTGTTTTTAGTAAATTATCTTAATGTAATGGGTTAAAGGCACTAGTAAGAAAAAACGGATTTTGCCATTTGGCTTTGGTAATTGTGAAGAAATCTGAATATATACCAACAAGCCTTTTGCCTAGCAGTACCCAAGGTCCCCCACATACCAAAGGTTGGTGGTTCAATTCTGGAGTGAGACGTCGTTGGGGTATATAGGTGTGTGTAAGTCTATGCCTTTCAAAATAAAATAAAAATCCTAAATATAGAAAATTAATTCGTATGATAAGTTGTATCAAATTGCATTATTTTGTTCATTTTTGTGTAGCTACTATGATGATTAATAACAAATTTTGTTCATTGCTTACAAACTATAATCGAAGGTAAAGATTGGTTACTTCAGTTTATTTAGGGGTATTTGGATGTGCATTTAGGTTGTCAAGTAATTCTCAGTGTTTGGGTGGACTTGATCATGATTCTGATTTATAAGGTCGAAAAAACAGATTTGAAGAGCATTTAACTAAGTAGGAAGTTGAGAAAAACTGGTTATTGTAATAAATGTGAAAGTCTACCTTTCTCTAGTGTCATCTCATTGTTGATGATGATTCTGATTCTTTAAATTGCAACAATCAATTTCTAAACACACATCCCAACTCCTCTGTACACGATGATTATTTGATGCTTGGTGATTATTATGGTTTGTTTCGAACTCTAAATGATATTTTTTTCCTATTAACTTATCTTTTTTAATTCACCCTTTGTTAGATATCAACTCATTAGAGTAAACGCCAAAGGAATGAATGAAGGTTGTCGATGGGTGGAAATGTTTGAGGATGTTCGAGTAGTCGTTTTTTGTGTTTCCTTGAGTGACTATGATCAAATGTGGCTATCACCCGACGGTACTGGAAGTGGTTCACTCCTACAAAACAAAATGGTCCAAAGCAAAGAGCTTTTTGAAGCAATGGTGAAACACCCATGTTTTAAAGACACCCCGTTTGTCTTAATTCTAAACAAATATGATGTTTTCGAGGAAAAACTCAAAAATACCCCGTTAAGTGCATGTGAGTGGTTCACCGACTTTAGCCCAGTTCGACCCTACACCAACAACCAAAACCTAGCCCATCAGGCCTACTACTATGTGGCTATGAAGTTCAAGGACCTTTATGCATCTCTCACCAGCCGAAAGCTTTTTGTATGGCAAGCTAAGGCCCGAGACCGGGTGACAGTAGATGAAGCGTTTAAATACATAAGAGAGATTGTGAAATGGGACGATGAAAAGGAAGAGACATATTATGGTGGAGCCGAGGACTCGTTTTATAGTACTACTGATGTGAGCTCACCTCCATTCAATAGGCAAGACTGAACTATCTTTAACTTATGTTTTATCAATGTAGATAGTGGTTGAAAATATTGGTGAATAAGTTATCATTTTTATTCGGATTTTAGAAGTTAGTGAATGTGTATCCGCTTATAGCTTGTGTAAGTTATTACGAGGATGTTTAAGATCCGATTTTTAAATGTAATGAAGTCCATAAGATTCTTTTTGTTTTGATCATTGGTGAAATATATCAATCGTTTATGTCACAACTAGACCAGTGAATTGAAACACCAAAGAGAAGCTTGTTTGTACAAGGCTTGTCTATGTCCTGTGCATACTACTAGACACAGTGGACTGGTTTATTTGTGATTTCTGAAGCCTAAAACATAAATGTTGCCAAACAAGTTACTTCTAGGTGCAACTTATACATAAATTATTTTGTGTAACTCCAAACTTTTTAAAATCGGAGAAGTTTTTTTCACAGCAACTTCTTGTTGATTATTGCCATTCACCCTTATGTGCACTTTGACTTCTAATCTTCTCAGTTTCTGATTCGTCTCTTATCGCTACTGAAGGGTTTCCGATGCTTCTCTTATCGCTACTGAACAGTATCTTGCCAAGTTGCAAAGCTATAAAAACATGGTGGTATGCCAAAACTTAGCGAGAATGATTCACTTTAAAGATATCCAAATAGGATCACACTAAAATTGTAATATTAATACACTTGGTGCCAACTGCCAATGAGGCCTAGATCATGCCTGGGGACTAGTGTAGAGGCATGGGGGTTTTACCTAAAGACCGGGTTCAAAACCTAGCAAAACAACTTGAATCTTTCAATACTATGTTGTCACATTACGCATTTGGAATTTATTAAAGACGACTTGTTATGTTCTCATGATTACCAACTTTTCTCTTGACAAATCGGGTCTCATTTACTCTTACTTCACATGACAAACCAGTCCTGCTCTTACTACTAACCATTTTACCCAGCAGACCCCACTTTTTTCGTTCTTTATGGTATGACTACTTCTGTAGCAAACTAAAAAAGTTGCCATCTATTGATCATGAGGAATAAAGAAAAAAGTTAGAGAGGATATATTACATCTTTTTCAAGACTATTGTATCTCATTTTTTAAGAGCGTAAAGTTATCACATTTCCCCTTTTCATAATCATCAATTTGTTGAAACAAGAAATTCTGCTGAGCAAAAGCCAAGAAGACGACACAAAAATGAAAAGAAAATTCAATGAGGAAGCTGCATGCCTGCTTCCTTGGTTCTTTCCTCGGTTTATGGTCTCATGGAAGTAAGCCTAAAAGGCATGGACGGGTCAGAGCAACGGCGAGTTACGTATGACAATTGCAAAAGAAAGTGTCGATAAAAGTGCACAAACTGGTTTATCTTGTCATCACAAATGTCACCAAAAATAATTTTCGGAAATGAATAATCTCCAAAACATGGGAATTCAAGATAGCCCCTGAAGCAAGTTCCAAGTTAAATCCATTCTTTAAAGGGTAAGAAATGAACTTGGAGACCTTGATGAAGCTTCCAACTGGAACTCAACCGTTTTGCTTGATGTGTAACTGTCTGATAAATGCCCATCAAATGATTTTCAGCCTTAATTCAAAATGACTTTAACCAAGTGCAGGGACCATGTTCATAATCTTTAAAATGAATGTATAGGTAAATGCATCTTCTTGGAGCTTCTCAAACCTGAAATTAATACAAAGAAAGCATAAATAACATCAGAAATCGGCAGAGTGGGTCAGGATAAAAAGGATTAAATAAAATCTGGCAGCAGTTCAAATGCACACTATGATTCATAGAAAAACAGGTGGAACAATGGGCGCATCGGATAACAGCTCACTTCAAATGCATACTTTATTGCCAACAAATCTCCTCTCTTCATTTAACATGTGTCACAATCACGTTGTTAGGACTTTAGGAGGATGAATAGATACATTCACATAATGTACGAGGAAATATCATTTCTCTTATTCCCAAAATTGCAACATTGTATTCTTATCTGCTCAGCATGTAAATTAGAAGTAGCATTTTCTTAGGTTTTACACTTTTTTCTTATTTGTAATCTTATGTGTCCAGCATTTGGGATAGTCCAAAGTACTATATATTAAGGGTGGTTCATTCAGCAATATTCACATTCCTTCAAAGTTAGTCTTAATTGCTTTATAAGTAGTTCTCTTAAGGACTTGACCATTAATAAAACAAGAAAAGAAGGTAAAAGATATCATAACACCCGAAGGAAGACATAAAATAGAAATCATATCCTACACATAACACCTTTCAACTCATGCTTCGTACTAGAATATCTTAAAAGGTTATAACTTTTCCATGGAGGATTTGTCAGCTGCTGTTAATACACTGCTTTAACTATTTTACTTCCATTGATGAGGATACTATGGAAATTTCCATAAGCTAAGGGAGCTGCCTCAAAGGTGGGAAAGTCGGTAACTGGTAGATGTGGTAAATTCGACTCATTTAAAAGTAAACAGGTCATTTTGATTTATACTTTTCCACGAACGAGTCAAATGTAAAAAAAATGGGCAAGCGGGTTAAAAAAAAAAAGAAAAAAAAAAGAGAGAGAATTGCTTGTGTCTTCCAAGTCCCAACCTGTTTTGAGCCATACTTCAAAATCCTCCCTAACCTGTTTTGACAAGTTACCCAACTTACACGATCCGCCCATTTTGCTACCTCTAATAAAGGGGCTTTACACTCAGTGAGAGGTCCTACGTAGGAGTCAACTCCCAGTTACCCCATGGAACAAACTATAAGAAAACATCACTTGGCTGGGTGAAAGAAAAAAAAAGAAAAGAACATGCCTTTTTGCTGATAATTAGCTTAGATAATGATTACCAAATAAACAAAAAAAATAAAGAATTACCTTCCTGACTTCGAGAAATGGCCAGCACCCATCTCACATTTAAACAACAGCACATTCTTGTCAGTTTTCATCTCTCTCAACTTGGCAACAAACTTAGCAGGTTCAGAATAAAGTACACGTGGATCTG
>JAOEHQ010001499.1:0-19210 GCA_025447715.1 Asclepias incarnata
GAACCGGAAAACCGACAAACCGAACCGAACCAAAACCGAATCCAACGGTTTTGGTTTTCTAAAAACCGAACGGATCGGTTCAGGTTTCGGTTTTGGGTCAAAACCGACCCATGTTCACCCCTAACACATATTGTGTTGATTATACGTAGTTAACCCCTTGTCTAGAGGTTAAGGGAGATCGAACCTTGCCTGGTTTGTAAAATCTAGCGAATCAACCACTTGAGCTAGTATGATTGTCTTATGTGACTTTTATTTAAATATACGAAAATAGGTAATTAGCTAAGACTATCACCAAATGCTTTAGTGACAAAGAGACATGTTTACTCATAAGAGGTCTCAGGTTTGAGCCCTACCATAAACATATTTGGAGGTGGCCACAGATCTCTGGATGATAGGGTATGAGTTTTCCCTTTCAGATATCTGTGTGATAGGGTTTCGACATTCGCGAGTAATTCGCACATTTAAAAAAAAAATTAATAAAAATTGCCGAGACTATCACACAACAATGATCCAACTCAACCCAATTTTTAATTAAAAACTTAAATTTCACTTATATAACCGAACCAAACTTAAAATTATACCGACATTCACAACCCAACTAGTTGAGATTGCCGTCATAATACTTGTGAAATTCAGTCACTTTGATGAAGTTTGTTTCAGCTTTACCATTTATGAATCCACAATAACCAAATGGAATACACGATTCAGGTTTTATTAAAAAACTTTTTGTCCAATTTAACCCTAAGGAGTAAACACATTTTAAGTTCTATGAATCTCAATGAAAGATGTTTTAGTTTAAAGAAAAAACAATAACAAAGTGATCACAACTTGATCGTTTAGCTCGTTTTCTATTATTGTGTGGTCAACTTTAAGAAAAAAATGTATAATGAAGATGAAAAAAAACCAAAGATAAAAAATACTGAATTTATGCTTACAAAAATGCCTATAGAAATATTATTAAAAAAAATTAGCAAATTGAGCCTACCTTATGAACATCAAAATGAAGATGATCAATGATTATCGATTGGCCCTCATAACTTTAAAAACATAGGGATTAACTACGTATAATCAACACAAAATATGTAATGAACACACGAATCATAAAAGAAATATAATACAAATAGGATTAAGAAAAAAACAAAAGAGACTATGATGGTTGCAACACACATAATATATTGAACAAATACTCTTTGTCAATCCATATATGTTGAAGGGGGAAACATCAAATAACCATTAACAATCATCATATTCTATTCACATCTTTTAAAAGCAATGCTAGATCTAATGAAATAGGAACTCAAACACAAACATTAAATAAATAAACACAAAATATTTGATACAAAGAACATCATGAAGACCTTTGAAGTTGTGGCAGAGCTAATAGGGGGCTAGAGAGTATTCAACCCTTCTAAATAACTATAATTTCTAAGATTAAATCAATATGATTTTTGTCATTCGATCCCTCCGATCAAGCAAACCAATGAAGTTTCAAACCAATGAATTGCCAATTTGCCATTATAAAGTACTAAGACTAAGCGGAGCGGGCGTTAAATGCCCGTCTTTTGTTTTATTTTCCAAACTAAAAAAGTGTTTGTCTTGTGAAATAAATTAATTTTATAATCAGTTTAAAAAATAGGATTTAAATTTAAATGCGTGGGTGCTGACAATCTGACATCCACAGCGAAGGCAATTGGACAATAGATTGATTCCTTGTCTATGTTAACTCCTCCTTTCATTTACCCCGAAAAATTCAACTAGTCAAATTGTTGGACTTTTGTCATCTCCCAAGTTTATCACATTTTTTTTTATAAATAATAAATAAAGCAAATTATATAAAAATCGAACTATTCTCTTTTAGACGAGTAAAATAACCAAGTATGTCGATAATGATCGAGGAGGAAATACAAGTAAAGATTATCTTATACAAACTATTTTATAACCACTATGGTTTTTCTCGAGCTGTAGGTTTTGCTAATACTCCCATATGTGCTTTGTTGAGTTTTGATGACGGGGATTCCTCCTTTGATTTGTCACAGTTGTAGGGCAGTCGTAGTTCTAATGCCATTGTGGTGTTAGTATCGTTGTTTTACGGTCAGTGTAATTGAAAATGTTTTAGCGTTGATGTTTTAGGGTCAGTGTGGTCGGAATTATCATTTTAACGTCCTTGTAGTCTTGCTAGCTTTATATATATACTAGTGTTACATAAAAAATTTACACCATATTGTCTTGGTTGGAGATGGTTAGCACCAAAATTTGCATTATTTTGGTATTTTTGGTACAAACATTGCAGATGGCTTGGTCTTTTTACAAATTCATCAAAACCTCTATCAAGAAAATTAAGACCATGGTGAAATATTCTCTCCAAGATCAAAGATTCTGATACAAAGCGACTTTCACAAAATTGGCCCTCTAAGACTCAAACGTTGAGACAATATGCATAGGTCATATCACACATGAGTGGCAGTAAAATGCAACAACGATAGCCAACATGTCGAAGAAGAGGCTCACCATCCCTATATAGCCATATATGGATACTTGGAGGTGGTAGAATTTCATAGACTGAAATAAAACCATCAATTCAGCAACATATGGTCACACCTTCTCACACCCTAGAATGGCCAGTATGACTTCACCCAGAGCTCAGCTCTTACAAAACCATCACTGCTTAGTTCGTGATATGTATTCAAGAATGAATTCTATGTTCAGTCCTTTGGTTGATTCACAAGCCCATCTAAATGTTCATCGTTCGCATCTATATCAAACTCTAATATCAAGTGCACTAAATGCATCTCTTCTGTTTTTTCAAACTATACAATTTAAGATTCTCAAAACGACTGACCAATGTCAAAAACATCTGTAAGATCGAATCAAATTTAAAATGATAACTAGAATATGAAATATAAATTTGGCTGGGTTCAATCAATAACAATACCCAGATTTGTCATAATATCTTTGCACCATCATAGACTAAGTTTCGATTCAGGAAAAGTAACATTTTGTATACATAATGGAACATCCAGTTCTAATCGACTCACATGTGTATGGATTCTACTTTTACCAAACTTAAAAGTTGGGCATGTTCATATTTTTTACCACCTTAACTCCATCAAACTTTTGCTTTAGATGGAGATGTTACCAAATGATGCAATGTAGCTGTCTGGATAATGGTACTAGGGTTTGAGCTTGGCTCCCGACTTCTGAGAGAGCTGGGTTGCCTCCTCTCTACTTGTCGCCACTTCCGGGGAAGTAAACGAACCAGCCGTGTTGAGGTTACCAATAAAATAACACCAGTAACTATAAGCAACCTGCAGTTGGAACCCAGACAGAATATCAGACCGTCTACCATGTTAAGATTATAGACTTAAGGTAGCAAAATGGGTGGGTCGGGTAAGGGGGTCATCAAACTAGGAAATTTTTTAATGCAGGTCAGGTCAGGTTGACCCTTGCTTGTGCCTGCTACAGTTTTTGAAAACGTACTATAGACGACAATTTGGCCCATTTTATAACAAATAGTTCAAAAGAAGTGTTCAAGGTCAAACCAACCCAACCTCCATAAAAACACTACAGAAAATCTACTAATATTGACCAATTACTCAATCCGCCCGACCAATCCATTTTGCCACCTTTAACTTCTATTTATAATCAATGTGCTATATTGATTGCACAAACTACGACATTACAGTGATAATCTAGTTTTCTTAAAGACAGCTATTTAGGAGGTGCTATCCCCTTTATGTACACTTTGGGAGTACCACTCCATTTGAGATAAAATGTAGCCAGACAGCCAGCTACCTTTAATAATGAATAAACAACATTCCAAGAAAATGAAGTATAAATTGATATTACCATCCAAGCAAAAGCCAGGAACGAGATGTTGGACTTTCAGGCAATCGCTCTCCAAGAGCAAGCATACCAGCAAGTACACCTGTCACGATTGAAGCCACAGCAGCACATGTCGACACGACAACTGCTCTCCCATGCTTCAACCCACGGGTCTGTTTGTACACAATATAATAGTCTTTTAATTAAAACCAAATGAAGAAAATAGCAAATGGGCAACATGATATATTATGACAAAGCTATTGAAAATGGTTCATGGAGATGACGGCTATTTCAGAGACCTGGTAAACAAAGCCTGTACCACTACAACATATACTGATTGAAATGCAAATTGGAACTAGCAACGCCGAGAATCCCTGCTCCAGGAATACAAATCCCATTTTTGAAATTACAGATGCAATCCTGCAGTTGAGAGATACAATTCTAAATAAAATTGCATTGATACATTACATAGAGGGGCTGTATGTAGAGGATCATTTATTGGAACTATACATAGTTACATACGCCACCCAAGTCTATAATCATCTTAATATAATTATAGGAAAAGACATTCTAATAAAAAGAGCTCTAATTGACCAATAAGAGAATTTCATATTAAATCAATTTAATCCTTTATATTTAACTAATTTAATCAACTAACCCCTCTCTTTTCAACCAATTTAACTAAATAATCCTTTCTCTAACTAAAAAATCTCTCCAAAATTAATGATAACCCTTATTTCTCAAGATATTAATAATGACCCCTTTTCTTTTAATTAACATCTAAAAAAATTTCCAGTTTTTGTTTCCTAACTAACATATATCCACCATTTAACTACAAGTATATGAAATACTAGGTTTTTTACCTGCGCGATGCGCAGCTGTTGAATCGATTTTTCAAAGCTTTTAATATTAACATTGATAATTAATAAAATTTGTTTTAGTTAGCATAGTGTTAATGTGTTGTTTATTTTTATGGATACGTGAATAGAAATATAAGAATTAGAACCTAACTGTTACAATTTACAAAGTAAAAAAATAGAATAATCAACTGAATAAGAAAAACATAAATTACTTAACCTTAAACTTGACCAAGAATTGAAAAACAAAATTAAAAGGCTTTAGGATCGCTGTGAACAACAACAAAAAACACAAATCCTTAAAAATACGAAGTTGTTATCTTATATAACATATTTTTTTTGGTGTTATAAATATTTATTTTGTTAATATACATAATTTAATTTTAATATATATCTAAAATATTTGAACTAAATAAATAAATAAATATGGGATTTGCAAATCTAGTGAACAAAAAAAAACTCCAAAAATGGAAAGAAATCTATGTAATAAATTATTATATTTTGAATTATTTAATATTTAATAAATATTGAAATTAATGCGGGGTTCGGTAGAAAATGGGAGGTTTGGAGAGGTTCAAAATAGGTTTGGATAGTCTTAATAAGGTTTGGTAAGTTATTATATAGATATGAAACTAACACTAATAAATATAACAAACAAGAATATACGAGTAATAATCTTATGTCTCACGAAATTAAAGATTTGTAAATAATACAAAGTGTTTTATACGTAAACATAATCTTTAATAGTACTTATTAGTTATTCAAATATTAATAAAGCGTTATCATACACTGTCCATGTGTACACATGGGTCTAAAGACTAGTTACAATTTATACTAGGTCCGGCCAAATGTATGCCAGAAAATTTAAAAAATGAAAAATATGGCCCTACACTTTGGTCAAATACCTAATCCCCTATTTAAATGTGTGTTTCGGTAATTTAGTTCATGTTTATGTATGTATGCTACCAAAAACTGTTACAATTTTACAAGCATATACAAAAAACAAACTTATATTCCACTTCAAAGAGAAATATACCCGAACAAAATGCCAGATTCCAAGCCATATATAATCTCCTCAACAACTTCTGACTGCATCTGTATAAATCCCAATATAATACTTAAGAATCATTATTAGATGATCCAACCGAAATATAAATTGTGTTGGAGATCAGAATACCAGCTCTTGCTCTCTTCGCTGACGCCTGTAAATACGAAGCCACCCATTCAGGAGCACCTACATAAAGAAGACTAAAAATCATAACTGCAGCCTGATAACCCAGATAAAGGACCATAACAACTTATTATACAAACATGGAAACTTTTATCAGAACCAAGTGGTTGAAAACATAGCTGGAACAATACATCTATACACTGGATTTGAACTATACAAGAAAGTGTGTGTTATGTAAGATGTATATACAAAAGCAAGTATCCACAAAAAGATGAAGTAAATGTAGAGCAAATGATGAACGGCATTCACAGCGCATGGGAAAAGAAATCAAGGGCATCCGATCAAGGAATAGACAAGCAACAATTCAGCAAATATTATATTGATACCAACAGTTGGTGCCTTACACCAGTTACTACACTTTCGAAAAAACTTTAACATATTACATCATTATCCAGTAACATTGAATCAACGCCATAAACAAAATCATCAAATGAAAGAGGCAGGAAGTGAAACGTGCCCAGACAGAGTACAAGTACATAAACCATATAACACAAATAAACTCAAGTCAGATGGTGCAGAGAGTAAGATACCTACAAACAAAAATGCAACGCCACATGCCAGCCAGGGTAAGTGAAAGATAGAGATTAAGGAAGCTTTCTGTTCCTCCCCTCCCGCACCAACTCCTGCATATTCACCAGCCATAATAATATTTTGAAAATGAATTTTTAGCCTAGCCAATTGTATTTTTTGCAACACTGTATAAAGAAAAAGCATGCTTTTCATATCGTTGCATGATAAGTCACAAATCATGGACTGAATTATAGTACTTCAAGATTTTAAAAGAAACTAGATGATAATACTTTCTCACTAATAATGCTATTCATTATATAGCTTCATCCGCATATAGAAGTATCACATAATCGGATTTTATAATACAGCTTTCTTATAAAGAAATTTTAGAAACTCACATTACCTATGGTGCCAAGGCCAGCTAATGTAATTCCCATCCAATCAACAACATTCATGACTTCCTTCAGGTAGAAATGAGAAAAGATGGACAGAATAGCAAGGCCACAGCCGGAAACAGGTTGAATCACAGAGACCTACAGCACATACAGGAATGAAACATAGAAGTCCGATATGATCTTGCAAATTCAGACACCGGGAAAACTTCAAACATAATGATTATTACAAATAAATGTCATTTTCTGATTGTCTATTTTCCCTAAAAGGTTATAGGGATGATATTTCAGATACATGTGGATGAATACGATGATGCTTGAATGTACATTTGATATGTGATACTGAATAATCAAAATCAGATAACCAACTGTGATAGAACATGTAGCGGGAGATATTGTGTAGATGTTCTTATATTTTGGTAATGCAAGCATAGCTATAATAGGCTAGGCACCCAAATAAGCAAAGAAAAAACTTACAAAAAAAAGTTCTCGTTGGTGAAGTTGTGATATCAGATCATTAGTTGTGTGGTATCAGATCATCAGTTGTTGGTGTTGGAAAATTCTAATTTTTATGTAACTAATGAGTAATGACAAAAAGGGTAAAAAGGACCTTTTTAAAATTTGTAAAAATAACTAAATTTTAGATAGAACAATTTATTTTTATCAACTATTTAATGACATTGTTTTTCAGAGTATTTACTAGATATAAGTAGAACACTTGTCTTTTTTTCAAATGAATAATGAACAACAAGAAATGTAGATGAAAAATATGTTAAATCAGGTAAAAAAAAGGGGTAATAAGTATCTTTTCCTTAACTAATCAGTTCTTTTGCAACTGCTATGAGACTGCTCACATAAACATATAATCAACACAACAAACTGATTATTGCTACTTCAAGTCGCAAAATCAGACAATCAGTTTCATATCACATATCCAAAAACACCCTTGAGACGAACAAGAACTTCACAATATAGACAAAGAGAAGCTTGATAAGAGACTTACTGGAGCTAGTGATAATGCTCGTAACATCAGCAATGCCCCAAAGATATCCATGAGAAAGCCTAACAGCCAAGGTTTATTAGAAGCATATGCTCTTACCACCTACAAAATGAAACATCCAATTACATTATTAAGCCTCAAACTAATAATTTACGATGCAAAAATTGCAAAAATAAATCATGATCACATTCTCCTCAATAGATGAAAGTTTGTTGATAAACAAAACACTTTTTTTTTTATTTAATCTACAGGTAAGATCATTTGGTTATATGCAAGTGTTACAGCTTACAGCAAAAATGGTTTCAACTTCAAAGAGCATTCTCAATCAAAGTTACTTCCGTGCAAATATAGAAAATGACCAAAGCAAACAAGAATAACAACTTGAAAATACGCTAAAGGTCGGCCATTAAAGTTTGCATCTAACTCATATTTTGCCGCATAGTATCACAAATTGTGATGTGAAATAAGAACGGCTCCTCTATGTCTAAAGAAAATATTCCTTACGCATACTAGTCTTTTCTCTTCCAATTATCAACCTAATAAAATTTCTTTACAACTTTTTCCGACGTTCATGTCTATTCAAAAAACTTTTAAGCGATGTTATCATAGTATAGTATTTCAACAGGCTCTGCACTTATGTTTTTTCAGTCATTCACACGATCCCGCGCTACATGGATCTAGCCAACTTAACCAAGTGCATGACCAACCAAAAAAACCAAACTGCTAGTATCCATCACATACTTGACTCCCAGACGTTGACTTAGAGACAAAATCGAAGGACAGATAAATCTCACACATTTGTGGAGTTCCAGATTCAAATCCTAATAAGTGCAAACAATTTCTAGAAGCCACACCAATCTCCTTAGGAAAAGCTTTACCTAGCCAAGTCTGTGTGACATTGTGCTTGGCCCTCGTCTACTAGTGGCCTACCAACAGTAAAATATTTGGAAATGTATCCAACTATAGCCCGAAATCTATAACATGCATCCGCGAAAAAGCATCAGATACATACAACAACTAAGATCTAATCATTTTATATCCCCCACACTTGAAAAAAATCCAAACTACACTTTTTCCCATAAAAACCCAAATCATATATGTGTCTGTGTATAATATAAAATAATTTAATTTAATTGGATCAAGAAATATCCACCAAATAATTTAACATATTTTTATAAAAAAAAATCTACACCCATATTACCAATTTTCGACATATAATATATTTGCGTTATATTTAGAATATTAATTAATCATTAGGGAAATGTACATTATACACTCACAATATATATATATATATATATATGATAGGAAAAAAAAAGAAAATAATAAAAAAGGATGGGGGTGGGGGTTACCTTGAGTTTAAGAGAGAGTGGGGGAAGAATGACGGTGCCCTTTTTCTGAAGAACTTTTCCGATGTTGTTTCCGGCGGTCGCTGCCACCGTCAGAAATATCGATTCCCACATATCTCTATTTCTTTCTTTATTTTTTCTATATATTTTTTACCCTGATTTTCGGTATAAGATGGAACGGAAGAAGAGCTGATTGCTGGAATATACCCCTCTTTAATTTGTTAAGGGGGTGTTTGAGATTATTTAGTCATATAAAATTATTTGACTAGAACCCGATCTACGGTTTAATAATTTTTTTTTATATTATATTCAGAAATACGTAGTTTAATGATATGCAAATAAAGAATAAAATTAAGTTTGTTGTTATATTGTTTGGAGTCAAGTTTCTATCGATTGCTTGTATTCTTCTATAAGGAGTTAAAGTTTACTTGAACATGAACATAAGATGTAAATTATAATAAATAAACCAACTCATTTCAAAAAAAAAAAATATATTTAACATTCATATTCATATAAAACAAAAATTAAATGAATAAAATATATTCACATAATCTAAAAAAAAACTAAAACCTCACATACAAAACAAATTCAAAGTCATCAAAGCCCGATCTAAGTATCCAAAACTCTCTTTGAGCTCAACTTCATTCATTTTATCATAATTTCAAAACTGCAAAAACAAGTAAAACTCACAAATTAAAAAAAATTGTCACAAACTATTAATAATCTTTATGTTCCAAAAACATCATATATACTTAAGGCATAAAAACCCTTTAAAAATACACATGGAGAGAATATGCAAATGGGTAGTAAAGAATTTGTATGACAATGTGATTAACTAGCAACATGACGGAGTATGGTGTTTATATAGAAATTGAAAGTCAGTAAAGGATATCCATATTTGAATTTAAAATATCAAGTGATATATATTTCAATTTCTGAAATGCAAACTTATTCAAAATATTTCGAGACTTTAATTATTAAACAAATAGGATACCCTAATCTTAACAAAATTTTGAAATATGTGAAAGAAGAACAAAATTAAGTTTGTTGTTGTATTATTTGGATTCAAGTCTCTATCAGTTACAGTTGAAGTTTACATCAGACTTAACCTAGAACATGAACACAAGATGTAAATTATAATAGATAAACAAACCCATTTTGTAAAAAAAAAACATTATTTAGCATTCATACTCATATAAAACAACAATCAGATGAATAAAATCTATTCACATAATCTTAAAAAAAAAAACCTCAAATATAAAACAAATTTGAAAGTCGTCAAAGCCCCATCTAAGTATCCAAAACTCTTTTTGAACTCAACTTCATTCATTCCATCACAATTTTAAAACTGCAAAAGCAAATAAAACTCACAAATTAAAAAAATAAAATTGTCATAAACTATTAACAATCTTTATGTTCCAAAAACATCGTATAAACTTAAGGCATAAAAACCTTTTAAAAAATATAGATGGGTAAAATATGCAAATGGGTGGTAAAGAATTGGTATGAGAATGTGATTAATTAGCAACATGACGGAGTATGGTGTTTATATAGATATTGAAAGTCAGTAAAGGATATCTATATTTGAAATTTAAAATATCAAGTAATGTATATTTCAGATTCAGAAATGCAAACTTATTCAAAATATTTAGAGATTTTATTTATTAAACAAATAGAACACTTAACCTAATCTTAACAAAATTTTGAAATATAGATAAATGTTTTTTTTTAAAGATAATTTTTTAAATGTAAATATCAAGGTGAGTAATCAACGCATGATATTATTTGAAATTTAAGATATCAAGTGATTTATATTTCAAATTCAGGTATGCACATTCTACATATTTGGAGATCAAATTTATTGAACAAATAAAACATTTAATCTTAACAAATTTTCAAAATACAGATAAATGCTATAAATAAAATTTTGGCTTATTTGTCCGTTTTTAACTACATAACTTTCATTTAAATGTCATGTGTATGTACACATCATCTTATTTGAGCTTAGTTGGCATTTTTAGTTGGCAATTAATGCAAACTATGTAGCTAATTATGCGTAAGTCATGTGGCTAATTCAAATTGAAATTTGACACTCATAAGTAATAAAGTCAACATTCAGGGCAAGATATTTAAATTAATACTTAATGTCAATATTAATATTTAATTTATTAAGATATATGTATATGGAATATGAATGGATATATCTTGCCATAATTTTAACCATTTATGTCTATCTTCTTTTTTATCTCTGCTTGCCATTGATAATCGTTTTCATTTTACCATTAGAATAGTTGTCATAGCTTTATCTCTCACTACTACTACTACTACTACTAATAATAATAATAATAATAATAATAATAATAATAATAATAATAATAATTGCTCAGAAAATAATCGATACATTCGGAGAGTACGTGTTCTATCACAAACAATGTATCATTTTTATAAATTAATTGTTCAATATGATTTTTCTTATTATTATTTTTGTGATATACTTGTGTTATAGGTGTGGCGCAAGTTTCCAAGTTGAAATTGTTTCTAAACGGTCTTCATAAAAATTTTAAACAATAACTTGAGTTTTTAATCTGGTGGCATCAGAAGTTATTTACGAATATGTAGGTTCCAAAATATATACTCCAATATTCCAAATAGGATTTTGTCAATCCGTAATGGTTGGCCAAGTTTTCATATGTAAAAAATATATTTTAACTTACTTTTATTACAACAATTTTTTTCTGAACCGTGCATCGCACGAGTTTAATCTAATAGTTTATATATTCAATGTTTTTGGTGAAAGCAGTCGAGTTAATATAAGAAAGTCGGAAGATCGTAATGTATCACATATTAAAAACCTAATATACTTAGATGATTAAACTAAAATGTTTTTTTATAAAATAGTATTAAGAAATTAACCTAATTAAAAAAAAGTTAAATGTTAATTTTATATGTAATCTAGATTATTAAATTGTTCAAAAATGTAATTAAATGTCGTATAAACAAATAAGAAAATTTATATTATAATAAGGAAAGAAATAATTAATGTTTAAATTATAGATAATATATTAGTCGTTTTGCATATTATTTCTTAAGTAATTTAATCTATGTTATGGAAGTATTTAACTGTTTATTTAAAGATATTTATTTCTTGAAAATAAGTGATAAAATGTTTGTTATTGATTATTTTCTATAAACATGTCATTATTCCTTTCTAGTTTAAGATTTATGATTGGCCTTTTTTTTAACCAATACAGGATAACAGGTATCTCATCTAAACTCTTAAACTCATCGGCTTCTTCTTCTTCAAAACCCGAATCTTGTCGGGCCTAGTCAATGACCATGTTAATGACCATGTGTATTCACTTTTGTGAGATATGCGATCACAAGCTAAGGACAGTATGTGGGTAAAATTGATAGTCGCTAGCAAGGTAAGTTCTTTGTTTACTTGTATAAGATAAGTGCTTGGAGCACATTGATGGTAAGTGCTTGGAGCATATTAAAGTGTGTAGTGCTTGAAGCACATTGTGATTATGCTTAATGTATCTTAGAGCTCACTAAACGATTGCTTATTTGTTAGTTGTTTATGTATTGATAGGAAATGACAAAGAAAAGGGAAATCAAGTGTAGATTGGCTGAACAAGAACTTTGACCAAAGGTGGATTAGCTTGGTCGATTGTGAAGAATAGAATGGTATCAATCTGTTGAACTTTTGCCTTGATACCAGCCCAAGTCTTGTGTCAATATTGTCATTTTGATGTATGTAATGAAATTGTTGAAATGTAGTGTAAATGAGTTAAGTGACTTAACTAGTTGTATTTTGGTTTAAAACATGTTATGGTCATTTTGTAGTCATTTGAAAGTGTTTGCAGATTTTGTGTTGTGAATTGGTATTGAAAATCTTGATTTTGGAAATCTACACGAAAACTTATTGGTTTGAAGCAAGTTTATCCTTGAGTATGTGCCGCATTAGGAAGGTAATGCGCTGCATGCCTGCATTAACCAAATATTTTGATTAATGTGCTGCATGTGTGTCTTAATACGCCACATTATCTAGTTTAATTGTTTAGTGTGTCTCATTTGATTGATTATGTGTAAGACCCGACTTGAAAATGATAATTTTTTATTTTTATTTATTTAAACATCATTTTTCTTATTTAATTATGTATTTAAAAGTATAGGAATGAATATAACTCAACTATACCGAAAGAAACGTCCAAAATAAAAAGTTATGCGCGCAAACAGTGGAGCACGGAAGCACCGTGCTCAGCATCCGTGTTTCTAGAAAGCACAAATGGAAGCACGAAAGCAACGCCAGCATCCGTGCTCCTGCACTCCAGACCAGTTTTGACGACTGTTTTGAACCACTTTTTCCTCTACAAACCTAGACATATCCTATATTGTTTTGAAGCTCTTTGGGTCTACTTTTCAACCTAATAACTTGTTTTCGTTAAAACTTGACCATTTGATACTTACGGGCCCTCGAAGTAGGCCCGAAAGTCATTTTGACGTTTTCCCAAAATGGGACAATTACTCCAAAACTTATTTCCAATATACCAGACGTGGGACGAATGTTTCTACAAGCATAAATCATATTCCAAACATAGAAATATACATAATGACTTACCAAACTCTCTTGACATAAATTTACATATCAAAACGATTAAACGGGTCATTTACCCACAACAACCCACTAGGTGACACCTTGGGCAAACTTTCAACAACATACCAAGTGTTTACAATCAAATTACCAAATGACACTAAACATGACAAAAGACTCGTTGGTATCATTAAAAGGGTCCAAAAGAACTTGTACCACTAATAACTTCAAATGGTATAAGATTTCTACCTTTCCGCTTCAACTTCCATTCTAGCCAATGCTACACTTGACTTCTTATTTCCTTTTCCACTTGCTCTAGCAATGCCTATAAATAGAATAACCACTAATGGGTTAAGCACAATAGCTTAGTGAATACTCGAGAATACATAGAGGCAATTCATCTCAACAAGTATACCATATTAAACAACGGCTACAATGGACCACATAGCAACCCGTGCTAGTGCCACTAGCGACATATCAAACTCAACTCATAAACGGCTCCAATGGACTACATAGAAACCCGTGGTAGTGCCATGAGCGACATATCATCATTAAATCATAAACGACTCCTACGGACCACATAGCAACCCGTGCTAGTGCCATGAGCGACATATCATCATCAAATCATATACGGCTCCAATAGACCACATAGCGACCCGCGCTTGTGCCATGAGCGACATATCATCATAATGGTATACGACTAGTGGTCCATCGGCAACCCATGCAAGTGTCACTAGTCTCCACATCCAACGGTATGCCATTACCCGGATGCAAACCGCGCATATATAGTATCAAGTACTCACCTTTGCCAATCCTATTCAATAACACAAAAAGTCTCGTCTATGTCTCGATTCACCTACTCATAACCATATCATCATATCATTAATCACTTATTCACAATTCATACAAAGTGACCATTAATCACCAACCATACAACTCACTCTACTTTTGGCCATTTTCTCAAGACTATCAATATTAAGATCTCACTTCTAGCTTACTAGCCAACTCAAAACCACCATTAAAATGGCCAAGTTACACAATTAACAATACCTTTAAAAAATAACCCAACCCATAATCATTATAATCAAAACCCATCTCAATAATCCTTTCTATTTCATTATTTAAACAAAACCCACAACTTATTTCTTCAATAACATTATCAACAATAAAACCCTAATAACAAAAATCATAAAAAGAGATTATACCTTCAATTATAACTATGATAATACAACCCTAACTTTATAGATACCAAAGCTAAGCTTCATCTTCATTTTCTTCTTTAATTTTCAGATTTAAACTTCAACCCACCACCAAGAACTCTAGAAAATCAGTGGGTTTTACTTATTATTACTATATCTTGATTATTGTTTGATTAGTTGAAAGACTTTAATTGTTTTTCATCAATTTCTTGCTTGCTAGTTTCGAGGAGAGAAAAGAGGCGGAATGAGTTTCTTTAGAGTGAGGAAATGAAATTCCCTCCTAGTCTGCCATGTTTCTATACTAATTTCTTATTTACGGGTATTTTATACTGCTAGTTACACTTTCTATCCTTTCCATCCAAATCCTTACAAACTTAGTCCTATTTCTTTACAACTTTGGTCCTTGTTTCTAAATATTCGTTAACTATTAACAATACTCTTTATAAACATTATTTATATATTTTAAATAATACCTTTTTAAAATTAGGTCGTTACATTATGCATCACACATTGTTCACGCACAATGCGCCACATTGGTTACTGAATGCGCCCCATTAAGTTACCTGGCAGAGACATGTTCTCTGTGAATTTGCTTTAAAATGGTAGAATAAGTTTTTTATGAAATGATGACACCTATACTAATTCCAAATGTGGAATAGTTCTATTCTACTTCTAATGTACGAGGCAATCAAAGTTGTGAACGAGGCAACGATAGCGTCAATGAGGATTTAAGATAATGTAGCTTCTTTGGAAGCCTCGTTTGGGCACCCTTTTAAAACATAAGTTATCATTTCGTTTTAATTTTCCAAAACTTATAGTTAGGTCATTTTAGTGAATTTATGTTTTCGATTTGATACAAAACACCTAAATTGATGCCGGCCAGTTTGATCATTCATTTTATTGCTTTAAACATGTTAAAAAAATCACGTTATTTATATATAATTCTATAGTTTTATTACTTAAAGAAAACTAAAAGGATCAAATATACACACTAAGGCCAAACTTTTTATCCATTGTATTTTTGAAAAATGGATTAGTTTCTGGGAATGTAACTAACTATGGTCAAATGGTCATAGTAGGAACAAATAAAGATCTTGTGCATTTAATGAATTAACTTTGTAAAAATGTTCAAATTATGTAAAAGTGTATACGTGGCAAACCATATGAGCTGTCACGTGCAAGTTTTTGATTGGTCGGTTACATGATTCGAACATTTTTACAAAGTTTCTTCCTTAAATGCACAAGATCTTTGTTCTTTCCTACTATGACCATTTAGCCATAGTTAGTTACATTCTCAGAAACTAATCCCTATAATGAAAAATGGGTACAGTAGTGTTTGAATTAAGTTGTACAAGAATGCAATTCTTTTTTTGTTTAGGGTGGGATTGGAAAACCAAACAATCTAGGCTTCTCAATTCTAATCCAACAAAATGTTTGAGCTCTTTAACCCACAGTGTAAAAGATCATGTTTCGGAAGAGCTAATAGGGCTTTGTTCCAAGTGTAATGTCAATGCATATTTTGAGACATTGAATCCACGTGAGATTGGTGAAGCAACTAACTTTGAAGTACACCAATCTCACATGGAAACAACGCCTCAAGATATGCATTGATATTGCACATGGAACAAAGCCGTCCGCACCTTAACAAAAATTGTACAAGTCTCACTATAACTAGTGCTTATGCATATATTGAGACATCGAATTCATGTGAAATGAATACAAAACTCAATTTTAGCATGTACCAATCTCACATGGATTCGACGTCTTAACATATGCATTGGCACTACTTGTTGACTACTTGCACAAATCCTTCAAAACATGACTTTTGCACCGTGATATAAAAAGCTCAAGCATCCTGTTGGATGAGAATTAAAAAATAAAAAATCATTTGGCTTTTCAAATTATTCCTTGAACATCATGTTGGTAAAAGATGGTCCTTCGCCGCAACTATCATCAGGCCATTTCACAATGTCCAAATGCAGATGTAACACCACCAATAATACCGATGCTCTCCTTTGCCATGACAATCATCACGCCTGGCCTTTTCACAATGGTCATACTTGGCATTTTCACATTGTCCGTATGACCGCAGATTGGCACAAACTCGGCAAGCATTTGTCTGCAATGGGCACACAAAAAATACCATAAGCTGAATATCACATTTGGACCAGTAAAATGTCAAAAGTTACTTAAGCACAACGCTGTATATCCATCCAAATTATACAATACATCAATCTCACAGACAACATAATGTTGAATAAAACAAAAATATACTCAATTAACTCAATCAGTGCATACATCTGACTAATTAATAATTATATCAAATCTGAATCCAATCGAAAAACATAGTGGATAGACAGTACACAAGATCTAACAACTAAACATATAACTTGGGCAATTATTAAACAAATTACACACACAATTCATCCACTATATATATATCTCTACATACTATAAATGAGGGTTATGGTTACCCCTAAAATCTGCCTACGTGGCAGCCCTCACAATGCAGAAGACCCATTTATTTGTTTTCCTAAGGCATCAATCTATACTCCACGGATTATTTGTTGCTTTTCTGTTATTTTTAGGCAAGTCTGCTTTATGAGTGTTATGTATCCAGCATAACCGTTTTTGTTTTTGTAGCAAAGATACAACCTGTTTTTAGGAAACCAATGGAAACAACCTCTTCATCAATCATGTTTCCTTATTTTGTTAATCTAAGTTTAAGATGCAAGCATTTTTATGTTTTTAGTAAAAGCATGTACTATGATCAATAGATTTAGTATTTGGGAGTTTTTATGTTTCATGTAAACCAACAGTTCGACGAAATGTGTAAATGAAAATAATATATAGGTTGGTTGTATTATCAACGCTTTAATATGCTATTTATAACGGATCAGGACCAGTAAGTTCATTTGTTTGCCCTTAAGCTTTTTTAGATCATACATTTCACTCCGTTTGCTAAAATCCCTGCTTCTATGAGAAGCTTGATAAAACCTCCATTAATGCTTTCGTTTGTTTTACCAAGAAATGGGCGGAAAGGTTAAATGCTGAGTTTTATGTGCATCATGAAACCTCCATTAAAGAAATTATTTAAGGTTGTAAGCGCATCGCGCGGGTCTAGGCACTAGTTTAATATAAAACAAACACAAAAAAACACACACACACACACACAAAACATAAAAACCCTCTAAAAACTCAAAAACACAAAACACCAGATTACATGAATTTCCAGCCGCCACCGCCGGCCGCCGGAAAAATAATCCGGCCGGATTCTTCTTTTTCTTCCTCCGGATCCTTCTCTTTCTTCCGCCGTCTTCTTCTTCTTCCGCTCGTCGCTCGTCAGAAACCAGAAACCGCCGCCGCCTCTTTGATTTTTTTGAGTTTCCGGCGAAACCGCCGCCTCTACACCACCGGTTTGTAACAGATCTACACCACCGCCGCCGTTAGTTTCTTATACGACGCTGTCGGTTTCTTCTACACTGTCGACGCCGTCTTCTTTCTTTTCCGGCGCCCCCGCTTCTTTTCCGTCGGTTTCTTCTACACCGCCGCCGTCGTTTTCTTATACCCCGTTTGTTTTCCGTCGACGGTTTCTTTATTAAATATATTATGTATGATTATGATTACCTACTACCGAATTGATGATAGAAATAAGATGGTGGGTGTTTGATGACAGAAAGAAGATGAAAAAAGATTATGGGTGTTTGGCTACGCTCACTGTTATTTTTATTGATTTATTGTACACAATATGGATATTTAATTTAATTTAATTTTTGAACAGGAATATGGATATTTAATAGTGCTTGTTTTTAACTCTTTTTTTCATGATTTTTATATTTGGTTGATTGTCCTGTATTATATTTTATATATATATATTCATTTGATATTGAATTTTTATAGAAAATATTTTATATATCTGTGTAATTTTTTTATTTTTTTTATTTTTTTTATTTTTAGCACATGTGTGTTGGGTTGTATATTTGTGTGTATTGGGTTGTTTTTTAATGGATCATATGTGATTTCCGGCGAGTTTTTGCACATGAGCATATGTGATTTCCGGCGAGATTGTAGATGAGCATATGTGATCAACGATGAGATTGGATCATATGTGATTTTCCGGTGACATTGGATCATATGTGATTTCCCGGCGAGGTTGGATCATATGTGATTTCCGATGATTTTTGATCATATGTGATTTCCGACGAGATTGGATCATATGTGATTTTCCGGCGAGATTGGATCATATGTGATTTCCG
>JAOEHQ010001510.1:0-19202 GCA_025447715.1 Asclepias incarnata
CCGAATCACAGTTTCCGGCGATGGTGGTGGTGGGGGTGGCGGGGGAAGAAGGCAGGTGGTGGTGGTGGGGAAGAACAGCTTAAAAAAAAAAAAACTTCGCACGTTTCGCACGATAAGAAACTTCGTACCATAACCTTCCCCTATATATATATAACTAAACAATGATAATTTTGCTCCTATGTGACTATTGTATTTAAGTGCCAACTAAGCTTTATGCTTATTTGTCATTTTCTCTTCTTTTTAGTATTTTGTGATGTCATGTGGATTACTAAAATCCATTATTTAAGAAATATTTGGTCAAATGTATTATATAGGGATTATATAATGAATAAAGAGTCTAATTTTAAAACTATTAAAATGTTTCAAATTTTAAAAAGTTATTAATCAATAAAAAAATTTATGTGAGTTATAATCAATTTAATGTGTATATTATTCTAGCCGTGCATCGCGCGGGTTATAATCTAGTAGCAGTAGTATATAAATGAATGTTTTAATATATTAAAATGATATTTTGTAACTACATAGATTTAAATGATTTTTTAAAAATAAAATATATAGATAACGTTCATTTATTAGCGAGATATCGTGCACCTGTATTGATCCAAATAGATATAAAGATTAGATATAAATCATTTAACACATTAGACATAGATAACTTTGGACGTGTATTTCAATATACGTAGCTCTAAAAACCAGTGGATACGAGAGTACGAGACAAACAAAAATATAAATGTTTTTTTTGTCGTAAATAAACTATATTAATGTATTGCGCGTGCGTAACGTTGTCATAAACATGTTTTTTCATATATATGTATGTGTATATATATATATTCTTGCATCCCAAACTAAATAAGAATTGATCCATTCGATCTAAACATAAGAATCTCGTAAAAGAGATGGGGAGGGAGGGAGTGCCAGTGATAGATATGCAAATTGAACAGCAGGGACTGGGAAAGGAAATAGTGAAGGCGTGTGAGGAATGGGGTTGCTTTCGGATGGTCAACCATGGTGTCCCAACAAAGCTCATGGCAGAGATGAAGGTGGTGGTTGCCTCACTCTTTGATCTCCCTAGCGAGATCAAGACGCGTACGACTAATTCCGTGCGTGGCAAGGGTTACATCGGACGTAACCCAATAACTCCGTTCTTCGAGAGTTTTAGTATTGATGACATTTCTTCTACTGATGAGTTTTGTGATCATCTTGCTATTTCCCCTTACCAAAGGTAGGTGTATATACTTGTCCAACCTTAAACTTAATAGACCGCGCGCGTACATACCTTTGATAACGCTATAGCTAGTCGAATTAAAGGTGTACGCGTTGCTAAAAGAAATGAATATACATATATAATTAGGATAACAATACGAATTTTGATTGCCTGTTGCAGGGAGGTTATATACAAATATGTGAAAGCTATTCGTGATCTTGCTGGAATTCTAGGCCGCAAGTTGAAGGAAGGCAGTGGTTTATCTGAGGATCTTTTTGATGATCAATGGTGTTGCCAATTTAGAATGAACAAATATCACTACACAAGTGAAAGCATAGGGTTACCCGGGATCCATATGCACTCCGACCCTGCATTTTTAACAATCCTACTAGACGATGAGGACGTAAATGGCCTCCAAATGGTCAACAAAAACACTGGCGAATTTGTTCCACTTGACCCTGTTCCTGGTTCACTCGTAGCCAACGTCGGGGACATTGGCAAGGTATATAAAAAAAATAGTTCCTAGCATTTTGATTTTTATTGCTATATTAAAACTGAATCATGTATATATATATCCGATAAATGTAATGTAGGCATGGAGCAACGGAAGATATTGCAGTGCGAAACATAGAGTGTGGTGTTTTGAAGCCAAAACACGATACTCAATGGCTCTATTTGTTTTGGGTCCGAAAGGTAAGAAGGTTGAAGCACCATCCGAATTCATTGACTCGGAACATCCACGTCGTTATGTTCCGATTGAATTTGAGAAATACAAACAATTTCGAATATCTGCAAAGTTAAGCACCGATGATGCCCTCGACTTGTTTAGCAAATCCGCGACACGATTATCTTACTAAGCGTACGCATCTTGTAATAATTACTGTAATTCTTATATGTAAGTTGTTGTTGATCCCTTTCACAAGTTGCCCTTTTATGTATTACGGAGTTATTTCCCGCAAGTTATGAACTATACATAAGGTTTGCATGAATTTTTCAAATTTGCCATTGTTTAAAAAATAAGAAAAACCTCTAAGTACACACGGTGATCTCCAAGTTTATATGTTGTTTTCTTGCTTTGCGATGGAAAAAACGAAGTGACTAAAAAGTTAAACTGGGTAGTTAACTTATTCGGCAAATTCTGTCAGCCGGCTTATAACCATCGATCACTAAGGTGACCATGTGATCAGACAACATGATTTATTCATATAAGAGGTTTTAGATTCGATCCTCATTATGTAACATCTCGGGTTTAGAAAATGATCAGGGAATCCAACAGTTAAGCCGCATATATTTGAATAAAAAAATTCGTCTGTTCATTCAAAAGCAAGTAATTAAGCAACCAAAACAAAGAAAACGTTAAACGTTTTACGTGTTTACTTTTTGCCGGCCAATATGACTTGACATTTGCAAAACAATATGACTTTACATAGTCAATTCCCTGATTTTCAAAATGATGACTCATGCATGATTTGGACTTCCATTAATTAATTATAAGTTTTCTAATTCTATAATTAATATTGGAAGAGAGACGGTAACAATTATTTGAAAAACTTATCACATCATCAGTACCATATTTACAGGCTCGTAAAGTCGTACACAAAGACATGGAAGTCCTTAAATGACAATTGATTATGCATTTATAATTTTTTATTGCAATCAACTCAACGTTACTATCAATTGGGGGTATTTTTATCTCCTATTAGCGAAACTGCCAAAAAGGTTATTATTGCTAAGTTTGGTATTTTTGATAACTCCATAAAATAAAAACAAAAAAGAAACAGTAATCAAGTAAAGGGGTTAAACACAAATGGGCAAATCGTAAAAAATGGACAATTACTATCTATTTTCTTAATAAAGGGTAATTTTATTTTACGACAATAAAAGAAGTCACTAATCAACTAAGAAGGTAAATATCATCTCACTACTGTTCAAGTGTGGTTGTTTACGATAATGGTGGTATTTACCTTTTTTCATAAGGTTACCCCTCATTTCGACCCGTCATTTCTAGAAGATTTATGGTCCTTAAGGATGGAGGGAGTCCATCCTCTATCATCCCCCATCTTTCACACACTCTCTCTTTCACATCATCAATCTTTCATCCATCCATCACCAATCCTAAATTACAAGGAATCCATCTTCCATCATCCTCAATCCCATTTTTTAATCTTTTTTTTTTTAAACCACACACACTAGAAAAGAGTGGGATACCATACGTGATGAGTTACGGGGCGTATACACCAAAATCCCATCTTTTTTTTGGGTACCAAACATGGGGGAGCGATGTTCCTTTGGGGTAGCGCGTGGTACCATTCCTTTCCCGCAATATGCATATCTTTATTATTACCATCATGATATGGTCATTAAACTTCAAAATTTGTATATATATGGTCATTATAAAATTTAAATTTTGATGACTTTCTAATGATCATATGTGACAAATTTTGAAAGTTCACAATCATTTTTAAGCAAATTTTGAAAGTTTGATTGACAACTAGTGGAATAAAAAAGTTTTATTGTACATATGTGAACAAATTTAGAAAGTTCATTAGGCAACCAGTGCAATAAAAAAGCTGATGATGCAACTGTGTACAAAATAAAAATATATTAAACCCAAAATTTAAAAGTAAGCCACAAAGCCAACACAAAGTTGTAGCATTTTCTATGGGGTTAAATTTAAAAAAAAAAAGAGATAACATACCGCATAAAATAGAAACGAACTTTGTTCGAATTCACAAAATTAGCAATGAACTTTAAAAGTTATCATTATTAGAAACAATCTTTCAATTATTGTCAAAACTAGCAACATATTACCTGATAACCTGTTCAATAGGTATTTTTTATTTGAGTTATTGTCACCACTATAAAAAATTATCCATTTATTCACACGTTTTTTTTTATCATATATTCACACTTAAATGTGTGATGAATTAATAGTTAGTGTGGATAAAAATGATGTGACAAATTAAATATGAAAGTCCACACCTAAAATTGTGAATTTTTAAAACTCCACACTTTTTAGTGCGGATAAATTTCTACACACTTATAAGTGTGGACTTTTGTAGTCTATCATACCTATTTTTATACACTTAAAAGTGTGAACTTTTAGTTTAAAATAGTTTACACACTTATAAGCGTGACAAAATTTTATAAATTGTTCACGCTAACTAAAAGTATGAATAAATGAATTTTTTTTTGTAGTGCACTAATGGTCTCTCTGGTTGGCAAAATTTGAGTTTTAACCCCTATGTTATTGTCTAACACACTCTCAAGAATACCAAACTCGGAAAGATTCAAATGTTGGAATGCTCGAGAATAGAAGAAATAGCTAAAAGTATTTTAATAAAGACGAATTTGGCGATGATGCACTCTTTTGCTATAACTTCTTCATCTTAATTTACATGAATGAGTTGATTCAAGTGGTCATAGATTTGGAATTCAAATATCTAAAATCTCTCTAAAAGAACTTAATGATTACTAATTTCAACACACCGATCGGATCTATCCCGCTCGGTGTGCATGCAGCTGGATGGCAAAAACGTATTTAAAGACACCCCAAACCCTACAAACACAACACACACTTATTCTAGCAGATGTGCACGACTTTAAGGTTCTTGGGGATCATCTTTGGCCTCCAAGAAGGGGGAATCAAGCATTGATTTACACTTCTATCATTGTAATTGATTGGTATACAATGTTTAATTTATCCTTTGTATTCCTGATGTATTTCAGTTTTATGAATTAAAACCATCCATCCATTTGGATGAGATGAATGGTAATATAGTCTGCTCTTTACAAAAAAAATAAAAATTGTATGAGATGAATCTTTTGATATATTAAAATGATATTTTGCAACTATATATATGGATTTAAATGAAGTTTTGTTAAATATATTGGATAAGGATCTATCGTTTTTGTTCATGATACGTACATGCTTGACCATAGCGTTCGTTTACCACCGAGAGATCGGCCGGTCACCAATGATCCTAATAAATATTAAGATTATATTAGATTTTACACAATCCTTCACATGTCAATCTACTTTAGGTGTTGTGGGCACAAAATTATTTTAAAGGAATGAATGTCGATTATCAATTTTAATTAATGCTTTTTTATTTCTAAAGTTTAGCTTTTGTAGGTTGTCATCTAATGTTTGATTTAATGCATATATAGTATATGCTACACTGTTTCAATAAAAAAAATTATGATTTAAATATATGTCGATAAAACATGTACGTGGGTTACAAAATGATTTAAATATGTCGATAAAACATGTGGGTTCCCTTCACTACTTGTCATTAGTTCTATGGTGATTTGTTTTTGTGTGCAACAAATTTATGGGAAGGAAATCGGATAAATTTTGTTGTCATAAATAAGCTATATTTACGACATAAAAATTCTAAACATAAATAAAAATCTCGTATAAGTGATGGGGAGGGAGGGAGTGCCGGTGATAGATATGCAGAAGATTGATCAGCAGGGATTGGGAAAGGAAATAGTGACGGCATGTGAGGAATGGGGTTGCTTTCGGATGGTAAACCATGGTGTCCCAACAGAACTCATGGCGGAGATGAAGGTGGTGGTTGCCCCACTCTTTGATCTCCCTAGCGAGATCAAGATGCGTACGGCTAATTCCATCCGTGGCAAGGGTTATTTCGGATGTAACCCAATAACTCCGTTCTTTGAGAGTTTTAGTATTGATGACATTTCTTCTACTGATGAGTTTTGTGATCATCTTGCTATTTCCCCTTACCAAAGGTAGGTGTATATACTTGTCCAACCTTAAACTTAATAGACCGCGCGCGTACATACCTTTGATAACGCTATAGCTAGTCGAATTAAAGGTGTACGCGTTGCTAAAAGAAATGAATATACATATATAATTAGGATAACAATACGAATTTTGATTGCCTGTTGCAGGGAGGTTATATACAAATATGTGAAAGCTATTCGTGATCTTGCTGGAATTCTAGGCCGTAAGTTGAAGGAAGGCAGTGGTTTATCCGGGGATCTTTTTGACGATCAATGTTGTTGCCAATTTAGAATGAACAAATATCACTACACAAGTGAAAGCATAGGGTTACCTGGGATCCATATGCACTCCGACCCTTCATTTTTAACAATTCTACTAGATGATGACAACGTAAATGGCCTTCAGATGGTCGACAAAAACACTGGCGATTTTGTTCCACTTGATCCTGTTCCTGGTACACTCGTAGCCAACATCGGGGACATTGGCATGGTAACAAAAAAACTAGTTCCTAGCATTTTGATTTTTATTGCTAATTAAAACTGAATCAGGTATGTATATCCAATAAATGTAATGTAGGAATGGAGCAATGGAAGATATTGCAGTGCGAAACATAGAGTGTGGTGTTTTGAAGCCAAAACACGATACTCAATGGCTTTATTTGTTCTTGGTCCGAAAGGTACGTGAGCTAGAATGTTGAAGCACCATCCGAACACATTGACTCGGAATCAACGACGTCTTTATGTTCCCATTGAATCTGAGAAATACAGACAATTTCGAATATCTGCAAAGTTAAGCACCGATGATGCCCTCGACTTGTTTAGCAAATCCGCGACATTGTTATCTCACTAAGCCTACGCGTCGTGTAATAATTACTGTAATTCTTGTATGTAAGTTTTTGTTGATCCCTTTCACTAGTTTTTTATATTACGGTGTAATTTCCTGCAAGTTAGTATATATGTTTTATTTGATATTTTGTAATTTGTATGCATCAAATTTCTATCTTTATTGGTGTAAGGACTTGTAAGTTATGAACTATATATATATATATAAGGTGCGCATGAATTTTTCAAATTTGTCATTATTAAATAAGAAAAAAACTTCTAAGTGCATACAGTATAAGTCTCCAAGTTTATATGAAAGTTTTTCTTGCTTTGCGATGGAAAAAACTAAGCCAATAAAAACTTAAACTTACTCGGCAATTTCTGTTAGCCAGCTTATAACGATCGCTAAGGTGACCTAGTGATCAGACAACATAATTTTTTCATAAGATGTCTTATGTTTAAATCTCATTGGTAACATTTTGGGATGACAAGCAAGGAACTGGTTTAGAAAATGAGATACACCAATTGAACCGCATACATTTAAGTAAATAAAAAAATCATCATCGATCCTCAAGTAACAAAAACTAAGAAAACTTCAAACGTTTATGTGTTTACTTTAAGCTGGTTTATATGACTTTGGTATTTTTGACAACTCCATCAGAAAAAGAAAAAAAAAATGTAATCAAGTAAAGGGGTTAAACATAAATGGGCAAATTGTGAAAAATGGCGAAGTCAGCAATTAATTGTAGAAAGTGGTCCAATTCTGTTAGCCAGCTTATAAGGATCATTAAGGTGACTTAGTGATCAACATGATTTGTTCATTAGAGGACTTAGGTTCAAATCTCATTAAGTAACAAGTAACTGATATAGAAAACGGTGTGGGAGGTTTTTCCTTGAGGGGTTTCCTTCCAATGGGTCGTTGGTTCGAGTCCCAGTTAGTGCAAATCAGTCTCGGCGGAAATTCTCTATATATCAATGGATTGGCAGAGAATTGATAGGGTCTCAATTTTGTGTTAAAAAAAAAAACTAGTTCCTTTAACATGGTGAAAGAAAATAAAATCAACATCTTCAACAAAAATAGGATTATTGAAAAATAAAATTTTGGTCCGTGTCAAAATGAGGTTATATTGGTACTACACAATTTCTCATATTCTCGTAAGTCATACTTTATTTGTGTTAAAGTAAATGTTTAATAATTATAAAATGTTAAGTATGTAACAAAAAAAATTTCAAGGAATATAAAACTAACTTCTAAAATGATAGTTTAAAAAAATTAGTTGTTTGGGTTTTCTCATAATAACCAAAAAATAAAAATAATAACATACACATTAAATTAAAAAAAAAAACCATACAAATTAAAAATAAACTATATAAAAAAAGGAAAAGAGATTTAAGAAAAAAAAAAGTTTAAAAATCTTTGATTTGAGAGATAATAATTATGAAATTTAGGCATTCGTGTAGGAGTTGAATAGAATAATTTGTCGTTGTAAAAAAAAATATATATATATAGACATAGAGATAGAAAAAAAAAATTCCTTTGAATTGGCCTTATGAAAAACAAGGGATAGATATGAAAATACCTTCCTTAACCTTTTAATAAAATCACTTCATCTCATCTCATCATCAACGAAGGCCTTTCTCATTTCCCTTTCTCCGAAAAACCTTATCCTCTTCAACAAATCAGTCTTAAGACATTCAAATCAAAAGAACCTTTAAAAGAAAAAAAAACAGAAAATGGCAATGGCATATGCCACCTTAACATTCTCACCATCATCAAACAACATTAAAAACTCATCATCATCATCACTTGTGTTTGGTTTCTCATCAAATCATATCAATGTCTGTCGACCCAACAAATTTCATATTCGTTGCTGTGAAAACAACACCCAACAACAACAGATTACTGTTCAAAAACGAAACTTGGCTCCAGTTGAACAACGTTGGATGTTTACTGACAATGATTTCACTGGACCGGTAATTTCTACTAATACGTTGTCGTTTTTGTGTTTATAGTTGAAATTTGATGTGGGTATTTCTCAAATGTTGGCTGTATGTGTAATTTTTATGGAATTGGTAGTTAATTTTTATGATAATTGTGGTAATTATGTTAAATTTAGAAGCTTTTCTTGTAAGTGTATATTGTGTGCATTGAAATGTATCTGAAGTTTTAGTGTTGTGTATGTGTCTGGCTTTCGAACCGTCTATTTTGGGTGTCAGGTTTTCAATTTATTGCTATTGTATGTATGTGGTTTGGTAATATGTATTTTTGTTGACTTTGCAAACATATATATAGGTTGCAATGTCGCGGTTTACAAGTTATAAGAGGTCAATATGTACATAGTGAAAATTGAAAGTTTGATACATACGATAGATGGTTTAATTAAATACATAAAATGGTAAAACATGACAAGTTGATACGATGAGCAGGGCCGGCCCTATAGTACTACAAGGCTAAGCATTCGCTTTAGGCCCCCAAAAGTCTAGGGCCCCATATTTTACATAATGGGCTTAATGTTTTATGTTTTATATATTTGGACTTAATGTTTTGTGTATATTTTACCTTCCAGTGTATATTTTACACTGTCCACCACCAGGTTCATCGTTAACCACTTAACCTTATGTCCTTATGTGATTGACTGATTTTTGTTACTAATAAACTAGGCCCCCCAAAATTGATCTCGCTTAAGGCCACCAAAAAGCTTGGGCTGGCACTGACGATGAGGTATACTTGCCTTGTATCGATATTGCAATTATTTTAGTAAGAAAACTAGGTAGACAGAACTTGGAGCTTCCTAGAATTCGGTTTAAAAAATGTTTTGTAAGTTGGATGGTTTTTTTCTAATCGTTAATCTGCATATTTGATTTGACCTATGTAAAGTAAAACCATGTCTATGAATTGGTCTTATTGTTTAAAGTATGCTATGTGTCGATCATAATACGTCATTGTCTGCAATTGCACAGATCTGAATATGTTGTTGATATGACCTATGCTAGTATGGTATACATGTTTTCCATTGCACCGAGTTAATTTGGTATCTACCAAGAGAAAATCCGTAAGTCCCAATAAAGCCAAATTTGGTATTCCCTCTGGGTGTAGAATGCTAGCATCAGTTTCATAACTTATTCATGTGTCAAAGCCTCAAATTTGGGGCTAGTGGTGCTGGGTGCAAGCTTATTAAAATCATGTTCTATCTGAAAAAAACTATATAGTTGTCCTCGGTTCAAATTCCATCCCTATGCCCTGTTAACCGTGGTTTTACACGATTTATCCAATTTACCTCACCCATGCTGTCTGTGGGACCAGTCGGTGGGGGATTGGTTGCCTTTTTTCACTCTTTTAAATGTATGATTGATTATCCACACATTGCCAATTAGTTGTAAGGATAGACACATGCATGTGCTCTTTTTAGTTGAATTTGTTGGTTTTCAATGTATCATTTAATCGTAGAAAATCAAACACATCAAGAGTCTCACCTTTTCTTATTATTCTAAACATTTTTGTTTCTTCTGCTGGCAGGATGTTTGGAACAATACATGGTACCCCAAAGCAGAAGATCATGTTAATACTGAAAAGACATGGTATGTTGTAGATGCCAGTGACAAGATTCTCGGCCGTATGGCATCAGCTATTGCTGTTCACATACGTGGGAAAAATTTAGCTACATATACTCCGAGTGTCGACATGGGAGCATTTGTAATAGTGGTATGTGTGCTGCCACTAGTTGATAATCACAGCTAAAGTTGTTTTTCCCCCCCTCAAAGTATTAACAGAATGTTGATAAATATAGGTGAATGCCGAGAAAGTGGCAGTCTCGGGAAAAAAGCGGACCCAGAAACTGTACCACAGGCATTCTGGTAGACCAGGTGGGATGACGGTAGAAACTTTTGACCAGCTTCAACAGAGGATCCCAGAGAGAATAATCGAGCATGCAGTCCGTGGGATGCTTCCTAAGGGAAGGGTGAGTTCACATTTATTTGACAGTTTCTTGCTTGTTTCAGATAATACTGGCCTCCAAACTGGTCAGATGTTCCATTTTCTGTGTTTTCTTGTTTCATGGTTGTTAAGGGGCAGATGGGTTGATTTGGGGTATAGCTTCTCTTTAACGGGTCAAATGGTGAACATGGGAATGTGTCAAATGGTTTTGATCGTCACCCAAAGTATATCTGAAATGACAAAACCGTCTAGATGGTTTTTTACATAATATCAGATAGTCATTGTAAATAATATACTTTTTTAATTATAATTATCAACACATTTGCTATATATATAACTCCAAAGAAAAAAAGGCGTTTGCTGATGGCCCATACTCGGCCCGTTTTGACAAGTTACCCCACCTAACTTTTTTTTTTGCCACTCCTAGCTGTTAATAGGGGTGTAAACGGTCCAGTTTGGTCGGTTTTGATCAAAAATCTGGACCAAACCAATAACCTCGGTTTTGAAAAAGTTCAATCCAAACCATTTATTTTGCTTGGATAAACTGGACCAGTGAAACCATCCAAAAGCGGTTTGGTTTGCATTGGTTTGATGGTTTGGAAGTCTACTTTAAAATGATACTGAAACTGCTATTTAACAAATATTTAAATTTGATATCATCATTAAGACTCACATTTCATAGCCGCTTTAAACCTTTTTTTGCTAGAAAACTCATTCAAAGTACTTCTAAATCTCTACCAATCGGGGTGTTACTTGTTAGGAAGATGAAAGAACCAGGGACTGTGGCATACACTTTTAGCAGCAAAAAGCTAGGGTTTAGAGGAATGGAGTGGTTGTCATAATGTGATTTTTTGATTTATGAAATAGCTTTAGAAGTTAAAAGGAAAAAAATAATACGTATAATATAGATAAAGTGTAGAAAAAAATATATAGTATATTTTCTAAAAATCAATATATTATAACTTCGGTTTAGTTCGGTTTATACGGTTTAGGCAAACTGTTAACCAAATCACTCAATTCGGTTTTGGTTTTGTCAAACCGCCGGATTGATATTAGACTTTTTAGACCGACCAAACCACCCCACTTGCCTTGGTTTGGGTGGTTCCATCGGTTTCAACGGATTGATGAACAGTTGAACACCCCTCGATATTAATATATTTTTCAAGAAATTTATATGCTTAACTTGCTGATGCAGCTTGGAAGAGACCTGTTTACCCACCTTAAGGTGTATACAGGACCTGACCATCCTCACCAGGCACAGAAGCCCATCGAGTTGCCAATAAGGGACAAGAGGACACAGAAAAAGACCTAGACTTCCTGAATTATCATTTCATGTTGTACTTTAAATTGTACAAGAATAGTATGAGCATATTCCTCTTTTTTGTAATTCCAAGATTTTGGAGGGATGAAAAATTCAGTCTAATGCCAGCTTCTTTTTTTGTTTGTATAATTAATTTCTTAAAGTTCACTTCTCATATTGTACCAAAAATCTAATTCTTGAGCAAGATATTGTACAATATGTCAAAATCTGGTTTCAGGTACTAAATTACACCAACAAATAAGCGGGATGTATCATTTGTGCGAATACATCCTTCAGTGCTTGCTGTCCTAGATACCTTTCTCCCGGATACTGTAGTCCCTGGATAGGATTTTGAAAAAAGTTCAATGCATTTTCAATCCCTATTACAATTTGTCATGAACACCAGAAACCCCTTGCAAAAAGACTCGGGTCGGGTCTTCTTAAATCTTAATTAGGATAATGTAGGTGTCAAGTGTCAACCCATTTAGCCCGCGTTATTAATGGAATCTTGTAAGCGTCCATTCACTCCATGTCTATATATATATATATCTTCACCAACTTGAAAGTAGTCCCATCTGCACCATGAACCAAACATAATATGTAAAAATTCTCCAAAAGGAAGTGTCGCATTTGAAAAGTTTTAACATTATTAAACATACGGTTTGACGGATTCTACTGTGAGTCCACCAGTGAGTGATAGAAGCTGTTGAAGATGAAAATATCTGCTGCTCCTTCCCATCTACCGAAGTTGCTGATGGAGTCTAGTTTCAGAACCCAGCCTCTTTTCTCCACTGCCAGCCAGCCAGCCATGGCACATTTTTCAGGTACATAATCAAAAGTTCAAATTTGCAAAATGAAACCACGCCTCCATTGATGCGTGATGGTAATTCATTGCATAATACAAACTTCGGGAAATGAAAGCGTTGAGAGGGGTCCTCTGCACTCAAAGGTGTGTTTGGAGGGTGTGATGAAGCATGCACGTTAGTGACAGCCATTGGTTTGAACTCGATGAATATGTACTACATATAATTCAAGATATATCATTGTCATTTGTCACGCCCTCCCTGGGTATATGCTATTTTTCAACTAGTTTTTTTGAGTGATGAACTTTAATTCTGGACAATCCTTTTTGATTTTCGTTACTGAATAAACATTGTAAAGTTAACAATAATATCAGTATATCACACATTCTTGGAATTTCTAGTGTTACTTTGCTGTTTTCTAGGAATATTGGTTTATTTTTTCAATAAAGGCCAATTACAATGGTTCAAAAACCCAATCATTCTTTATGAAGAAGGTTTTAATGTGCCATGTCAAATCTCACAATATTTTTTTTCTTCATGGTTCATAGCATTCCATTTTGAGTTCAATTGATCTTTCGTACGCGGGCTTCTTGGCATAAGAGTTTAATAATGTTGTAGAATTCGCTTCCAAAATCCCATCTTTGTTTGACGATCTCCTACTACTTTGTCCACCGACTCTTTGACCCAAGACTTCGCTAATGCCTCCTCCTCGTCGGGCTCCCAACTCTTCCTATCCGCTTTTTTGGGACGCACCGCCTCAGCCACTTCTTCGACTTCATTTTCGTCGGCCAACTCTTGTGTTTCGGGAACGGCATCAAGTCCCACGTATTCTTCTTCATCATCATCATCATCATCATCATCATCTTCTTCTTCTACGGGTCGAGGATCACGCGGCATCCAAAACGGGTCCATGTCATACATTTGCGGGTGAAAAACAGGTGGAGGTTGATAAGATGGATTGTACATTTGCGGGTGAAAAACGGGTTGAGGTTGATAAGATGGATCGTACATTTGGGGTCGGTAAACGTGTTGCGATTGAACTACAGGGCGAGGATGGCCACGTTTTGATTTGGCGGCTCGTTTGGTTGGTCGAGGATCCATTTTTGGTAATGTGTTTAAAGTTATTTGATGTTTGGTAATGTGTTTGTATATGTTTGTATATTTTCAGATTTGTATGTGTTTGTATATGTTTGTATATTTTCATATTTGGTGTCTATATATATATATATATATATATATATTGTATATGTTAAGAACTAAAGAAAAAAAAAGCCAACTAGCCGTTGGCAACGGCTTCAAATGCCAACGGTCCATTTTTGCTGCTCCTTCCATTCGCGTGGTTCGACCACACAGTGTAACCCCACGCCGCGGTTTTGTTTGATGGCGGCGGTGTTCCACCACGACACCGCACTCACCACGCATGGATAATCCGTGCAATGCCATCTCTCTTATGAGCATGGTATTATATTATCTCTATATATATATTTCTCTATCATTTAGTGCCCATGTGGCATGCTCCTACATTCGACACATATTATCTCTATATATATATTTCTCTATCATTTAGTGCCCATGTGGCATGCTCCTACATTCGACACATCATCATTTTCCTACGTGTCGTTCGTATGTTGCTCATCTCTAAAAACTTGACAAATCAGCAGCCACATGGACATTTGCTTCTATTACATTTAAATAGCAAATTAAAAAGCAAGAGGTAAGGTTAGAACCCATGACCTCTAACTTCTAATACCAAGCACAAACCACTTGATCCAATGTGAGCTTTGTTTATCTTTTGCAACTTAAATATAAATGATTAATGAGTAATAACGTGAGGTTATATGACACCAGTTTATAATACAAAGAATATTACGATTTAAATTCAAAATTAATTAATTAATAATATAAATAATTACATATAACACAGTGCAAATATAAATAACAATAATTACTATTAAAACAAGTGTGTTAATAGCATCCAAAAAACACATCCATATTTTATTGAAGTTTTCACTAAGTTTGTTATGTAATTTTAGTAAGTAATTGTTAATTGTTAATCTATATATTAGTTTACATTTTTTTTTTTTTCACATTACATATTTTTGTAACAATTTGTAATTCCATATTTTTAGATGATTTTAATTTCAATATTTCATATTTAATTTTCCTTTTTAGGTGTTTTTATCAAAAATATTTACTAGATCATCTATCATCATTAATGTTATAATATTTGGCCTCATCTTCTTTTATTGTAGTTGTCATGTTTTCCTATTTTTTTTTTTTATATTTATTTATGTTTGATTATAAATATTTATTTTTATTTGTATTTGTATTTGTAGGTCATTGCCCATGTCATATTTAAACATTTATTTCTTTTTTCATATCATTGTATGATGGGTGATTAGGTGTTTGCATGAGCTTATTGAGGTTTTTTATTATTTTAAATTTTTTAAAATGAATGCTATTGTTGTGAGATCTAACAAAAAATGCAACTTTGCATTATACCCATCTTAATAAGGTATATTAAAAAGACAATGATCATTATTATTTTGTTTCTAAAACATGTTATATAATTCATAGTATGTATCGAACTTTAAATCAAAATTTATAGTATGTATCGAACTTTAAGTGAGTTTAGTGCATGTATCTAACTTTTAAAATTACCATTTTATGTATTTGATCAATCATGGCTCTAAAGATATTGAGATGGGTAAGCAGGTCGAAATTTTTTGTGTTTCATACTGTTTTAGATTGTGTAAAAATTTCATCACCTAAACATATATGTACATGTTATAACTTATATAGGCGAACATCGTTATAAGGCTTTTAACCAGTCGGGTTTCAAGTAGTAGATTAGCAATTCTATTGAAATTATATATTTTTTTTTATAAAAGTCGATCATCATTTTTAACTAACATGGAAAGTTGTTTTTGCTCATACGTTTTAAAGCTATATTTGAGCAATCGTGCGAGCAATTTTGAAATGTTTTAGATATTTTGAAGTATTTTGGTCCATTAAGTTTTACATATCAAGATTTTAAGCTAGATATTGTATTTGAGAATCAACGTTGCATAAATTCAAGTGACTACCGTCAAAGTGATTTATCATTTTTATTATGTTCGTTTATTATGTAAATTCAATCTTTTTGAACTATATGTATTTTTAAATTTCATTTTATAACTTTTAATAAATTGATTCAATGCCTTTTTTAGTATATAAAATAGTATATATGTCGGTTTTCCAACCACAACTACTTATTAATAATTAATTAGTTAATAATTAAAATTTTTAATAGTCCATGCAACGCATAGGTATAACCTAGTTAATTAATATTAATGATAAATGTGGTAGTCAAATAGTTACTCAAAAACTCTTTAAAATAACATCTATGGTATATATAACTTTTGTAACATTTCGATGAAATATTATTATATCAACCTTTTTATCGGTTATTGAGCAACATATACAAGGACAGTACTTTGAAACTATACCAAAAAAAAGGTCTTAACCACTTGAATAAGGTTATTTAGACTAAATTTCTTAAAACTATATACATCTAATTAAATATATCACTTTTTATGATAAAGATTTAAAGAATACTCGTTTCATAAAGCGAAAAGCAATATATTTCAATTTCTGTTTTATTTTTAAAATATTTATCATAAAACAAAATGTGTATAAACTGTAAGTAGGTAATTTTGGGTATAACGAGGGATAACTTTGGGTAACTCAGCAGTCAAAAATGAGATACAGGGGTGACGGATTATTTCAGTGGCCCATACGTCAATGACGGATCTTGAACCACTTTATTGAAGGGGTAAAAATATAAAGATTTTTATTTGAAGGAACTAAAGTAAGTTTTTATTAAATTATGTAGTATAACTTGTAAATTTATATGCAAATTTAAATATAATGAGACAAATTTATATGCACATACCTTGATACATACGTATGATCGATCATTAGTCATGGTCTTGCATATATATATATATATAGGGTGATGTTATTGTGAGAACCAAAAATTTTGTGAGAACTGTGAGAACCTGTTAAAAAACACGGAGGGGCCAGTTTTGTAAACTTACTTTTTGTTTTTCTTTTTCAGCGCCGGCATCTTTTTTTTTTACGGTCATTATTCAAGTTATATATCCAAATCAAAAAGCCTATATTCAGATTTAACAAAAACAATATTTAAATCACAAAATCTATATTCAAATCACACAAAAACAATATTCAAATCACAAAACCCATATGTAAATCTCACAAAAACAATATTCAAATCACTAAACCTCGATTAAAATTACTGAAACAATATTCAAATAACAAAATCTAACAAAACACAATATTTAAATCACAAAACCTATATTCAAATCTCACAAAAACAATATTCAAATCACAAAACCTATATTCAAATAACAAAAACAATATTCAAATCACAAAACCTATATTCAAATCTCACAAAAACAATATTCAAATCACAAAACCCAGAAGGATCATGATATCAAAGTTTTTTATTTTTTTTTATATAATTTTATTTATAAATAAGAGTCCTAAGATCACAAATAAATTATTATAATGATGATATGATACATTATTCAAAAAAAAAATATAGAAGAAAGGTTTAAGATTCACATAAAAGTACCTTCTACTGTAATCTCTTTTTATATCTATTTACAAATGAATCTCTCATTCAACTAATATATTTTCCTGTCAAAAGTAATAAAACTCTAACGCATATTTTGAGCAACTAATATATCCAGATACAAACATTAACAAAACATTTAACCTTATAATGACAACACCGACACCGGCCGGAGGTTTCTTCTACAGTGCTCCAGCAGTGGAGTTTTCACCAATATCAAGTCCAGCCGGCAACCATGGTGGATCTGCTTGGAGATGGCCGCCGCTAAGGTGGATCCGTTAGAGATGGTTGCTGTCGTCGTTGATTTGGTTGCCAAAATAGATGGTTGCTGTCGTTCACTATATAGATCCGACGTCGACGGATCTATCGCCGGAGGTTTTGGCAACGGTACATCGGAGATAGGAGAGAAGAAATCGCCGGTACACCGGAGATGGGAGGGAAGAAATCGTCGGTATACCGGTAAGCATGGTAAACATGATCCGATTAATAGATTTGGAGATAAAAGAAAGAAAATTGAGAGAAAAAGAAAGAAAAATGAAAGTGAAATGAGAAATAATGGCAGTAGGTGTGATATAAAAATGAAAGAGAAAGAGTACTGATATAGTTCGTACAGTTCTCACGCGCCTTTTAGTTCGTATTTTATCACCTTACTATATATATATATATATATATATATATATATATATTAAAAAGTTATTTTGAGAACTCCTAAAAAGTTAGGAACCTATAAATCAATCTTGACCATTAATTTATTTGATCAATTGTAAAAAACTAAAATGTCAAATTTGTAATATTTTGATAAATAATATAACTGCTTAAATTAAAATAGGGATACTTTTGTAATTTTGTTTTTAAAACCAACTCCTGTATTTTCTCCTTCTTTTCCCATTTCTACATTACGTTCTTCTAAATGGGCATCATCATCATCCTACAATCATAGATTATTGTATCTTCTATTTTTTTTTTTCTTTTCATCATCGCCCAACTCACAAAACACTACTATTATATTATATTATTATAAATATAAGATTTCTGGTATGACATCGTTGTTAAGAAGTCATCTGGTAAGCCATTTGTTTTATTTAATTAATAATTCTAATGAATAAATTTATTGATAGATAGAGGTATGTTTAGTTTAATATTATTATTTGTGGTATTAATAAATTGATTGATTGATTGTATTAGAAAAGAAAAAAGATGTCAACAACCGCAGTGGAAAAATGAATAGCGACTATTAATGATGATGACGATGATAAAAGTATTTACAAATTGTGAAGATGCAATGGAGGATATGAGCATATTTACATGAATAGTCATATGAGCACATATGTGCATGAATATAATTACTATAACCATATCTATGTAAATATTTTGTAAATGAATGTTTTATGGGTTAATTTGTGATCATATATGCATGAACAGTTATATGAACATATGTATACAATTATATTGTAAATAAACGTTTAATGAGATTAATGAGTGCAACTTATTGAATTGATCACATATTGTGGTTGGTGGTCCATATGGAGGTATCGAAACGAGAAGGTCTTCAAGAACGAATCCAATCTTAAAGAATTTTTAGTTGATTTAATTCTTACTCATTCGTATGCTTGGTTCGCGAGTAGGAATAAAAAGAGAAAGATGTCGTGGGTGGAGTGGCTTTCCAATCCTCTCCTTGTCATGTAGTTGGTGTCGTCCTTGAGACTTATTCGAGAGTGCATCAAAAACAGCACAGAGTGAAAACCGGTGGCTCG
>JAOEHQ010001521.1:0-19195 GCA_025447715.1 Asclepias incarnata
ATGACTGGCGACCTTCCGGTCGCCGTCGCCGGAATGTCGAACCTTCGTCACCTCCACCTCGGCGGAAACTACTTCTCCGGAGTCATTCCACGTCAATACGGCAGCCTTCCGCTTCTCGAATACCTTGCTGTCTCCGGTAACGAACTCACCGGGCCTATACCACCGGAGATCGGAAACCTAACTAACTTACAACACCTCTACCTCGGTTACTACAACGGTTACACAGGCGGCATTCCGCCAGAAATCGTGAACTTAACTAACTTAATCCGGTTCGACGCCGCAAACTGTGGTCTCTCCGGCGAACTTCCGCCGGAGATCGGAAAACTTCAAAACCTATATACTTTATTCCTTCAAGTCAACAGTTTGACCGGATCTCTAACAGACTCTCTCGGAGACTTAAAAAGCTTAAAATCAATGGATCTATCAAACAATATATTCACAGGTGAAATTCCAGATTCATTTCAATATCTCAATAACCTTACATTGCTTAATCTATTTCGTAACAAACTTTCCGGTTCAATACCGGCATTTGTGGGTGAATTACCGGAAGTTTTACAGCTATGGGAGAACAATTTTATTGGTAGCATTCCTGTACATGTGATACGCGGTCGACAGGTATGGTTACTTACCCCTACTCTTATAAGTTCCTTTTTCCTTTTGGTCGGAGGTTCGTATGGAAGCGGTCTCTGTATTTTTGGGTAGAGTTTTTGGGTAGAGGCAAAACTATTTACACCTCACCTCTCCCATGCCTCGTGTAGGGATTGTGCCTCGTGTAGGGATTGGGTACGGTTGTGGTGGAGGTTGTTGTTGTTACTCAAAAAAATACTCCTAAAAAAACTAAACTACCTTCTTTACATCAATTATTGTACTATATTACTCGCCGTTGCCGCCACTGATCTCGACAGCTATCACCGTTGTCGCTAGCATCGCCGTCGCGGGCATCCGTCTACTATATATATATATACTAGTTTTAATAATTGTGCGTAATGTACGATTTGACTTAATTTTGTTTATAATGTGTCCGGTACATTTTTTTTTTTATATCAATGTTTGATAGTTTTTTAATTCTTTAAGTTTCAATATTCTACATTTTAATTTTATAAGTTTTTTTTTATAAATGATTTAATTCTTCAAGGTTAAAAAGCACATTTTGATACTTTGAACTTTTTTTTTTTTTTGAATGATTTTTGTTCTTTTAAATTTTATAGTTTTAATGATATAGTTTTCAAATTTTTGAATGGTTTAAACATTTGAAGGGTTAAACCAATAAATTAATACAAACTTTGATGATTAAATCATGTCAACATTACTTAAAAAGTAAGAATGTTAAAAAAAAAACATCATAAGTTTTCCAATTCTTTTGTTTTGTATAGAACACCGTTAAAGGATACATTTTATAGGTGATATATATCCATGAGTGTTTTTGGCTAAAAGAATTTTACAACTTAAATTTGGATAATAATATTAATAGCTTCTTTAATATATATATAATAAAAGAGAAACCTAAAGTCATCATTAAAAAGGTGTGGATCCTTGGATGAATTTCCAAACCTAATTTATACCCTTTAGATCATATTGATTATGTCATAAACATTTTAATTTTATTATTATTTTAATTTAGTTAATAATTAACTAGGTAGGTCAGATTGCGCCCCATGTTGCGGGGCTCAATTAACGTTTTTTTTCCGTATTTTGTTATTTAAAGACAATACTACAAACACAATAGTGTAAATGTGTTTACTTTCGTATCAATAATTTCGTAAAAGTAAATGTTTAACACCTTTCTTGATTTTCTTTATTGAAAAATCTAAAACCAATTATTTAAATAAGGTTGAAAAATTATATTATTACAAACATAATCTAACTTTCAAAGTGCATTTAGGACGTTTAATATATTTTCAATACACTTCTGACTTTTTTGGGGGGGGAGCTTTTCACACTTGCTAAAGATGCTCAACAATTGTGACAACATTTGGCATGGTGAGATGTGAGCATAAAACAGAGCCAATGCATTATCAAAAACCAACGTTGAAAATCTATCATATATTTGTAATCTATATGTATTACAGTATTTATTAACTTGATAGAGGCAATCATTAAAAGACAACATGAAAATATAACAAAATGGATAGAGAGTATTTATTATCATTTCTTGGGCTTGCTAGAAGAGGAATTTCCATTTGATGACTTGCCCTTCTTTTTTTAATCGGCTTAGATGTCGGAGGCTTGTCACCAAAACCATTACTTTTCTTCCCGGAAATTTCATTGGTAGCACTATCAACAAGATTGAAATCCTCGGGTCTGACAATCTGATAAACTGTAGAAGCCACGAAGTCAAGTAGCTCTTCTAGTTTCGTAACATCTCCTTTCAAGGGTGTGTAACCCGAAAACCCATCTTAGATAAATTGGGTACGATCGTTGACCTTCAACCCACATTGCTTGGCAATGTCATCAATCTCCCATTTCTGTGCGTCTTGAAGGATTACTTGAATAATCCCCTTAGGTTTAAGCGGTTGTTTGGAATTTTCAAATATCTCACGAAGCAAGAACTTATTTCGGTTAATTCGAGCCTCTTCCTCATCAGGAGCACAACTTTCAACGGAAGCTTATTCGATACCAACTTGTTTTTCTTAGCAGCTTTTTCAGTAGGTTCAATGGCTTCTAGGAAATTAAACACTATCTCTATATACTTTTTCTTAATACCAATGTTGGACAATAGATGATGTACATCCACTCCAAAAAGGCATGTCGCCCCCTCCTTTCGGAGCCTTGTTATGCACATATTGGCTTGGGGATGAACTCGCTTCACACGAGCTTCAGAGTCCACACAGGTGGCAACTATCTTGGTTGCATCCTGCTTTCGTATAGAATGGGCATAGTTAAGGTTCCTTTCTCTTAAAAGAAGTCTTGAAACAGATTTGTGTTTCTTGGAGTAGTCAATAAACCAAAAGTAAGACCCTTAAATCCAAATACAAATCCATTCATCAATCAATATGAATAGAACCCCCAATTTATTACTTACACTAAATGATTGCGTGTCAACCAAAAATGTCAAATAAAATGTTCCAAGAAACACAAATCTTTTTAAAGACTTCTTTTAGGAGAATGGGACCTTGACTACGTCCATTCTATACAAAAGCAGGACGCAACCAAGATAGTTGCCACCTATATGGACTCTAAAGCTGATATGAAGCGAGTTTATCCCCAAGCCAATATGTACATCACAAGGCTCCGAAAGGAGGGGGCGACATGCCTTTTTGGAGTGGATGTGCATCATCTATTGTCCGACATTGGTATTAAGAAAAAGTATAATGAGATAGTGTTTAATTTCCTGGAAGCCATTGAACCTATTGAAAAAGCTGCTAAAAAAAACAAGTTGGTGTCGAAGAAGCTTCCGTTGAAAGATCTGCTCTGATGAGGAAGAGGCTCGAATTAACCGAAATAAGTTCTTGCTTCGTGGGATATTTGAAAATTCCAAACAACCGCTTAAACCAAAGGGCATTATTCAAGTAATCCTTCAAGACGCACAAAAATGGGAGATTGATGACGTTGTCAAGCAATGTGGGTCGAAGGTCTACGATCGTACCCAATTTGTCCAAGATGAGTTTTTGGGTTACACGCCCTTGAAAGGAACCGGTACGAAGCCTGAAGAGCCACTTGATTTGTGGTTTCTTCATATTGTCAGACACGGGGGTTTCAATCTTGTTGATTGCGGTAGCGATGAAAATTCCGGGAAGAAAAGTAATGGTTGTGGTGACAAGCCTCCGGCATCCAAGCCGGTTAAAAAAAAGAAGTGCAAGTCATCAAAGGGACAGTCCTCTTCTAGTAAGCCCAAAAAATGGTAGTAAATGCTTTCTATCCATTTTGTTTTATTTTTATGCTGTTTTTTAATGATTGCCTCTATCAAGTTAAAAAAATACCGTATTACAAATAGATTTTCAAAGTTGGTTTTTGATAATACCTTGGCTTTGTTTTGTGCTCATATCTCACCATGCCAATTGTGGTCACAACTGTTGAGCATCTTTAGTAAGTGTAAAAAGCTCGAAAATAACTTAGAAGTGTATTGAAAATACATAAAACATCCTAAATGCACTTTGAAAGTTAGACTATGTTTGTAATAGTATAACTTTTCAACCTTATTTAAACTATTGGTTTTAGATTTTTTTTAATAAAGAAAATTAACATACGTGTTTTAAGTTCACCTGTCTGACCTACCTGCTCTGACCCAACATGTTAATCTTATTGATTGCACACGTCTCAATGATATATCTTACATTGAACGGGTTTGAATTTTGAAATCCCCATAAGCTTACCCGAAAAGTTGCCCATATGACCAGCATAAAAAAATCGTGGCCCAAAGAAGGCACACAAATAAAACAGAGTCCGGTAGTAAACAAAAAGCGAAAACATTGTCTTAAAAACCATAAAGCAAAATCTTAAAATATATATAGTCAATGTATCGTAATTAAATTTCAAAACCATTAGAAGACATATGAATAATATAAGAAAGATTTACTAAAAATTGTTCAAATTTATGAATATTTCACTAAATTCTAAATCACATTACTCCAAAATCCAATATATAAAAGTACTATAGGAAGAAAAATAGTATACCTTCTACTTCTATTAAGGTGATTATGTGTCTTAATAGATCACGAGGTAATGTTGTCAACAATGAATTAAGTTATTGAAGTGTTTTTTGGCTTTTGAAGAGATAGATAGCTCAATCTAGATAACAGTCCAACCTTCATCTTTCTATTGAAGTAGCTTCTCATAAGTAAATTGTAAATTTAAACAAAAACAAGAAACACAGTCTGAATAATGAATGATGAAGATTTCATTAAAGAAAGTGCATTTAACTCTTACCTTAACAATGTGGCTTCTTTGTTTAAAATCAAGGAAATGAAAATCAGATTTTAAGGTTAGAGATCGTAGATGTAGACACGAAAATCAGATTTTTTTTAAAAGTATTTTTGTGGAGCGGTTGTTCGCCTGTTTGTATTCATTGTAAAAAGAAAAGCCCTAACTATTAAAATTTGTGGAGCGGGTTAATTACTAGAGTGATGGATCTAAAGAAACCCAACATATATAGGGCCCAACTATTTGGCGCCTTAGGCAATGGTCTGGCCCAACTAGCCTATTGGGCTGGCCCTGTATGCCAGACCAAGTTATAATATGTTTATGATTTTTAAGGTTGACTCTTGATTATACCCTGGCTCCGTTTTGTGCTCAATACTCCCTTTGATGAACTCATTGAGTATGGTGCCACTGCTGCAACTTGGAAGAATGCTAAAACGTACATATACTAACTTTTATTTGTTTGCGCTTTGCAATTGAATTATGGTATATTTTTGTTTGCATTTGCATTAATTACTCATTATACATAAGAAGGTGTTGTCTTGCAAGTGCTTACTCTGTCCATGACCAGAAACTATACATGAAATGTGCATAATGAATATCAAACCAAATATCATCAGTGATACTGTGTTACAAATGATATATCAAGAGTTATCAAATTCACGTGATGCAACTGGGCAAATGGTTAAATTTATAATCTTGATAACACAACAGCTTTTTGTTCTGCCATGAGAATTCATAGATAAGATTTGGTCGGTTTTCTTTTTCTTGAGTCGCAGAAAATTTAAGTAATTTGCCAAGGGATGATAAGCATACAAAGATTGTTGACTAGAGATGTGCAGACAAAGTTGTTTTCCTTCTAACTTTTAGTATGTTAGATAACTCATGTGGTAATATAATGGTTCACTGCTTAAGGTGAATAGAATGATAGTGTTATGCATTCAAAATGAAGTACTGGATTGCTTATTTAAACTACTTCTTAGCTTACTAATAATGCCAATGTTTGTACGTGATTCATTCAAAATGGTAATAAGTAAAATCTCGTAATTTTCAAAAATTGGGTTATGCGAAATAAAGGCTGGCCATGGAATTGAACCAAAACTGGTCTGCCAGCCCACAAAAGCAGCCTGAAGTGCATAACTTAGAATTGAACTGAGACCGGGTCACGCTTTATCTCTATATGCTTATTATAAATGCATAGTTGGTTGCTCATGCATGATCTGTATGGTTCAAACTTATATTCTATTGTTTGACTATGTGTCTTAATGATGTAATCTCTATATCTATCAGTTTGTTTTGCTTTAATTATGTTGATAAGCAGAACCTATGGACTAGATGTTAACATAAAAGACAAGATGTTTGAATTAGAATCAAGTTGTCTGCATCAAAAGGTAATTTATCAAGTTAATTACTACCGAGTATCATTTTACTAAAAGAATTTCACAAAAAAAATGATGATATTATTTTAGTATCAAACAAAACATTTAAACGAAATGGGTTAGGAGGTTCTACGCATTAAAATTACACTTTCAACCACTTTCAATTTGTTTGACCCATTTGAAATGCTTCTCTGATTGAAAGAAATAAAACTTGACATCCTAGAGATGAAACAATCTAAATCATCCCACAACCTCATTGCCACTTCGGTAATTTAAATGCTGGAACACTGATTAGTGTTTTTTTCGATCGTTAGGGACCGGGCCAATATTAAGGGCATGCTTCTTATATCCTTCATATCAACTATGTGCATGTACCAAATTGGGCTTTTGGAGGAAGCCAAAACAGAGAAGATCAAAGCATTGGATGCCGATTAAACACACATTGGCCTAACTTTTCAATTTCAGGAACTATTCACATAAAATATTTTTTACATTTTTAGGAACTATTCACATAAAATTGCTTTGCATATATGTTTTTGAAATATATGTATTTGATATGAAAAACATTTTACTAAATATATCTAGGATGAAGTGGTCCTTAAAAAAAAATACCCGAGCCAACACGTGGATTTAGTATTACAAACTTTTTAAACGATCTTTGTACGAGATATTTAAGTGGATTTAGGTTTTTTTTTAATATAAATTCTCTATCCTTTCAATTTCAATTATGTTCACATGTCATGATCCAAATAAAACAAGTAATTTTAAGAGCAATCTGGCTCCTGTTGCTGCTATGACTATGAGAAACAACCATCCTACAACACAAATGTATGCTTTCCACCTGATACAACCAAATGTACATCTTCGCAGATAACGTTGCCACTTTGTCACTGCACAACGGTTGCTACTAATGATGATGTGGGTTTCAGTTAAGGAGGTGATATTTACACCAAAGTTTTTGAGTCATGCACCAAATAAAAACTGTTTTCCCCAAAATAGCCTTATATAATAATTAAATAACAACAACTTTAAGATTTTACCCTTAGAAATTATCCCATATTAATAACTAACCGATATCTCCCTAACTTTTAACCCACACCTCTACTACGGGTAGTTTCCCACTTTCCCTTACCGTTCGTCATTGTTTCTAAGATCTTTAAAACTAATTGATTGAATGCTTATCTGGATTAATCAAAGTGTTTTTATGTAGTTCGAGTAGTGTTGACAAAAAGTTCTAATAAAAATTTGCAGATTATTTGGGTGATTCGGGTTACTAGAGCAATATTTTGGAAATAAATTTTTATCATGTTGCAGGTTTTTTGGGTGCCATGGTGCTACTTGAATCAAAAGCATGCTTGGTGTTGGTGCATATATGGGTTATTTGAATCTGTATTTTTTTTTTTTTGTATTTTTTTGGTTCAAAGTTGTGTAGTTCTTCTTTGTGCAAGTTGCATATGTTTTTTATTCAAAACATTTAAGCGTGAAAATGTATATCATTTGTTCACACTTTAAGTATAAAAAAATTATTATTTTTCAAATTTCCTCACACTTTTAAATGTGAATTTTTTCCCCCCACTTATATAAGTGTGAACAATTTAACAAACTTATTTTCACATTTTTTAAAAATTGTGAAGAAAGAAGTATGGAAAATGACATTTTTGTTGTAGTGTACTGGTATTTTGATGCAAAGCATTTAGGCATTTTTTTTTGATGTAAGCAACAAAATTTCTTTGCTCGGAATCATATGGAAAATTTTGTAAGGATAGGATAAAATTCAATCCAAGTGGTGTTTGTAGGAACTTGTATGAGAATTAAAGGAAGACCGGTGTTGAGAACACCGACCTTGCCCACATCAGCGAAGACTGGCTTCTTAAACACCGGTCTTAAGTGACGGGTTGTTGGTTTCATTTGGTAAGTGTTGACAATGCTACCTACTCACCATAATGATACAATTGAATGAAGTAAATTAATGAATTGTTTTGTCAACTACCACATTTAAAGTAAAAGTAAGAGTGGTATCTACAATACCAGTCTTCTATCTATCCCAGACATCTATCTATCTATCTATTTAGCATAACTCTCTAAAATATATTCTTCCAAACAAATATATTTCATTCATATATTTCACATTGATCTTACTAAAACAACCATGGCAGCACACATACAAGTTAAGTATTAGTTAAGATTTATAAGAGCTTTTGTATCGTAAAGATTTTTTAAAAATATTAGTCAAGACTCTTATAAAATGTATGTTAACAGGTTTTCTTAACAGGTCTTAATAGGTTAACTTGTTAATTTTCATGTCGTGTTCGTGTTTAGGAAAAATGACACGATTAGTTATCGTGTCGTGTTCGTGTTTGACCAAAACAAGTTCGTGTCTTAACAGGTTTCGTGTAACCTGTTATGCCAGCTCTAGTCCTAATAGAGGATAAAATGTTTGCTTTGTTGTATGACTTCTATTAACTAAAAAAATGTATGGTTTACTTTTATGATGTTTTTTAAAAAAAAATTTATATACAAACTAATATAACACTTATAAATACTAGGTTGACATAATAAATTAAATTTCTATAAAAACTATTAAAAATATATAAATTAATTATTTTTTATATCACTTATATGACAGACTTATATTATCACAGTCATAATATAACACTTATATCACAGCCATAATATAACTTAAAAGACCATACAAAAATTAAAAGACTAACAAAAACTTATATTATCACAGCCATAATATCTTAAAAAACCTTACCAGCTCCCATTAAAAAAATAAGCCATAAGAACGGACAAAAGACATTTAATGAAAAAAGACCGGTGTTAGAGTCACCTGATTTCAATGAAAAAGTTAAAGACCGGATACCAACTTTAGTGAAAAGGGATGAAGACCGGTGTTTAAGAGACCGACCTTTGATGGCCAAGACCGATTCTTAACACCGTTCTTCCTACTTTTACAAAATTTCTAGCCGAAGTTCCTACAATCACCACATGGTCGAATTTATTCCTATCCGTGCAAATTTTTTAATCATATGAGGTGATTATTGAATAATTTATGGAGATATATATCTTTTCCATGCTAACATCTTTCGTGTTTTTGCTGGACTACTTTTTTACTCGGTTTCTTTAAACTATTTGGTATGCCTAAACACATGTCTAAAAATTTAGTGCTTACAAATGTATTCTACTCATTCTCTCTTTTAATCTTAACCTTTGATCTTGTCAAGTGTCAGCATCATATTTGTAAGCATATGTTTAGGCCTATCAAATTAGTCACATTTATCATTTTTCCTATCTATAATCTCTATTATATTATAAAAGAGATGGAGGGTGTCGAGTTTTTTTTCTTTCTAAACTAGTGTAGTGGGTAAATTTATTTACCAAATTAGTATAGTTTCAAAAAGGTATTTACCATTATGGGTTAAAACCTAATTTAACATTATATTTATTAAATTTAAAAATAAAAAGGATACAGCGTACCCGCAGTATGCTATTCAACGCTCTGATCGCACCTTATATTTATTAAACTTAAGAAAATGTTCTTTGCCAACTTCAACGCTTTGATTGCGCCTTTAAACCTTATGGGTCCGTTTTTCCCGTTAGCTGGGTTGTGTTTTTGACTTCATACTACTGTTTTCATTGTATCATTGGATTTTTAAGCGAACATCAAATTTAGAGCTCTTACTTGTTGTGGCTCTTGTTAGAAAGGGTTAAGATAGATGGTGGTCCGGGTGACATGAGTTAACTATTTAGAATATGCAACACTTTGTTGTATTGCCTATGCTCTATGGTGCTATAGCACAAATAGAAAATAATCCGAGTATAGTGGTGATTTGGTTACGTAATGATAACTTTTGTGTTGCTTTATAACCATGATTTATAAAACCAGTGATTTTATGGGGTAGACAATATTTTTACAATCCACTCAGAAATTATACCAAATAGTTATAAGAGGACTCTTAGTGCATCCGTCGTCCTCCCGTGGTCCGCTCGTTTTCGCACTCACCACGAGTTCACACCGCCGCGTGTGACTTGTGGTCGACTCGTTTTGGGCGGATCTCTGGTTACTTCCACGAGTGAGCGAGCATTTTTCTTTTTTTTTTCTTCTCATGTTTATGAAGTTTTTCGTATTCAGGTTGCCTGCGTATGGCAAGTTTTTTGACTCACTTATGCAGGAGTATTTCTCCTATAAGTGAGTCAAAAAACTTGTCATACGCAGTTATACTCTTGTAAAAAATTATAGGAAAATTATACGCGACCACGAATACCATGGTTAGATCGCGTATAACTGGGTCGAAAAACTCATCCTACTCAGGTAACCCATATACGGAAAACCTTGTCCAATTTTTAAAAATAAATAAAAATGATGATAAATGAAACTATGCTATCGTCATATAGATATATTTATTTACATACGAAAGGGTTTGTGTTTGTCCCGTTGGATTTTTTTATAAAAAGCTTTTAGACACAAATTTGGTTTATATAGAATATATAGAGATAAAGAATTTTTATATAATATAATATATAAAAAAATATAGAAGGAAAAAAATTCAATAAAAAGAAAAAAAAAGTATTTTTGGTCTTTTCATGTGGCACATGAACGATTTGTGAGAAAATGACGAACCACAAGAACAATTCGTGATAATTACATAAGGGGACATGTAAAAAAACAATTATACGCTCACGTGCAATGTATGTGAGGGCTTAACGAGGAACAACTAATGAAGAGGGACAAACGATGATTCAAAATGAGAATTCAAGGATATTTAGACTAAAAGGAACCAGGCGGTTTGAGAGGCATCTTCCCCCATATCACCACACGTGTCGCCTTTGAGTTGCCACGAACATTGCCCCGTTCGGCGACTCGCCCCCATTCACAGCCAAAACTAGTCGCCCAACGTTAGACACACATTACACACACCTATACATATATTCATCCATTTTGCATACACTTATCACTCCTAAGCTGTCGCATGGTATATATCTTCCCACCATGACAGGTAGCCTCACTCCAAGAATTTTAAGGGGCTTCTTGGATACTTGAATGGTGCCACATGACGGAATTAGCGAAGCAAGGAGGATTTGTAATAATAACCCTAGGTTTTAACAACCTTGTCATCAAAAACCATTTCCGAGTCACAAGTTACATTTCACTCCAATCCATTCCTCAAAACTTTCAAAAAACCCCCCTAAACTTTATTTTCCATAAAAAACTAACCCAACTTCCAACTTCAATCCCCATTTCCAAAAACACAACACACTTGAAACCCCATGGCGGCACCACCACCACCACCACCACCCAACAACCGATCCCCTATGCGTGTTCTAATACGACCACCATCATCCTCCACTCACCACCACCACCACCAACCACCGTCTCTGCCACCACTCCCACCACCACCACCACCACCACCACCAACCCAAACCCACCAAAACGGCGTCGTTGTGGTGGGCTTCATCGGCCGACAAAAAGCCCATGTGGGTCAATTAATAAACAGGGTTATAGATACAAATGTGTTTGGTTCAGGGGATGCTGACGTGGCATTTGTGATTAATGATGAGATTAAAGATTGGTTTAATGAAAGGGAAATTAGTTATTATTATGATGAGTTAAAAGGGGTTTTGTATTTGGGGTTTTGTGAACTTCATAATGATAATTATGATTATGATTATGATTATGATGGGGTTTTGGAATTTGGAAACGCGTTCGATTCGGTTTTCGAAAAACGAGACTTTGGTTATCTTCAAGGGATGCTTTTTATGTTTTCTGTAAGTATTGTTTGTATGTTATCGTGTTTAGATATATCATATATGTATGTGTTTAACTTTTTAACTGTTTTGTAGTGGTGAAGTTGCTATAGTTGAGCTACAGAGAACGTTAACGATTGTTTTAGATGACGGTGGCAATAGGATTTTTGTTGACTATTAGATTCCGGGTATCCGTAGAGTATTAGAGTATTAGGTTAGGAATGGCCCTAGATAGACGATCGCATAGTAGGTTAGATTTTAGCATATTCGGGGAACTGCCCTATGTAATTTTATATAAATACACGTCATTTTGATACATAATTTTTATGGGGTTTTCAGTATTCTACAAGGCTAACAAAGTTGGCTTGGGTGGTATTTTCATGGTTACCAGAAAAAGGTCAATATAGAGAACTAATGATATGCGTTTTTTGGCTTATAGTACATGTGGGGAAATCGTTATGTAAGATAGCTGGAATGACAATTTGTTTGTCTTTATCTTAAATTCCGTATGAAATCTACTGAATAACAGTGTTTTTCTGAGTTGTTAACTGACTTATAAATCATAATTGTAGTTATAGTAATAATCTTGGATGCAGGAACATTTTTGAGTTAGGTAAATACAATGTTCTTTAATTGCGGTTTGCAATTGCTTGTGTATGTTTAGTGAAGTTGACAACTTCCTCATTACGAATTAGGATCTAGATTGTCCGGTAATATTGTTAACTCTTGATTATTTGCTATATCTGACTTGTACCATGCTTTGTTTCTTTATTACTTTGGATTTGAGATGGTGCAAAGTGTTTGCTATTTGTTGCAAGCTTGATAGTAAATCTGAAGTACTGGATCTCCTAATGACATTATATGCACTTGCAACAAAAATCAATCACTACCACTCATAAAGTTTAAAACCAAGGTTAAAGAAAAGGAAGCTATTATGAATGATATTCGTGTAGATTTAGAATGTCATAAAAGTAAAGGAAGCTATAGAAAAAAAAATGAACGTTGTTAAGGGTATTTCTTTGATGTATAAGAAAGAAAATTGCAGACTCGACATAACATTACAGGATTGTCAAGCTTATGGGCTGACCTCATGTTTTCCAAAACACGAGATATCATTGCTAATCTAGTCTCAAAGTTTCTCATTATACTTGTCAAAAATGTAATTAGAGAGAACTAATCATTGCATACCCAAAATAACAGTGAAACAGGATAGATACTAATGAGCTACGGTGTTGGGAGTGACATGAGAATCAAAGGTTTTAGGTCAAGACTAGCTAAATACATGATGAAGTACCAATACCTCGATCTTTATGTTTTATGTAAGTTTGTTTAATTTTGATGGTTCTTAGCATATTGAAGTTGTTGTTCTTAGCATCTTGATAAATTCGTAGCGGTGAAGGATTTTTAGATGAAGTTGACAAATTGTAGATAGGGTTTTATTTGATTATATTATAACTAATATAGAGATGGTGCCCTGGGTTTGCCGCTTTAGTAATATGTGGTTTGTTTGCTTACGGGAAACGTGTGGAAGTCGTTTTGTAAGTTACCTAGAAAGACAGTATGTTTGTCTTTATGTTATATTTGGTATGTGATCTCGTGTAGAACGAATGAATGTGTCTCATTTAGTTGTTAACGAATTTACAAATGTATATTAGGAATAAAAGAATATTCGCGGATATAGGAAAATCGCTGATTTAGGTAAATACTAATATTTGGCTCTTTAAGTGATGTTACCTAAGGATTTTGCCTTAATTTGTTTATTGGATTAGATTTGATATGGTGCAAAGTGTTTGGAGTTTGTTGCAAGCTTGGTGGTATATATGAAACACTAGAGCTTCTACGTTAGATGCATTAGCAAGAAGAACCAACCACATCCAATCATCAAAGTTTGAAACCATTTCTTTAATAAAAAGATAAGAATATGCAAGAACGATATAGGAGCCTCTCTAGAAGACACTACTAAAGGATATTTGCACAGCTTTAGAATGTCATAAAAGTAAATGAAGCCATATAAAAGATGAATGTTGGTAATGGTTTTTGTGAGGCAATAGCCTTTTAGGATTCAATATGTTTAGGCCTTAAGGGATACAATTATGGAGTGCCTAATTATACCCTTTGTTGACTTGAGATACCTAATATGCTTATATGCTTGATTAATGGAGACTTATTTTTTCTTAAAGACCCGACATAGCATTACAAGATAGTCAAGCTTATGGGTTGACCTCATGTTTTCCAAAACACTAGATCTCATGACCAATCTAGTCTTCAAGCTTTCATTATACATGTAAAAAATGTGCTTGATAACTCACACGATGAAGTACCATTCTCCAATATTTGCATGCTCAAGTCACTGGATGAATCAAGATAGATGCTAATGAGCTAGGGTTTTGGGAGTGACATCTGAGAATCAAAGGTTTTAGGTCAAGGCTAGTTAAATACATGAGCTTTTTAATTGCCACTTTATTGGTATCACTGTGATATGACTATGTTGTATGCTTGTATGGACAAGGGTGGTGTTTGATATGAATTTTGCTATAGTTAGCTAATGCTAAGGTGGGTTTGTGGTCAAAAAAAGGTTGATCACAATTAGTTACAAGGATATTCAGAAGTTAAAAGTGTAATCGGCTAAGGAGAAAATGAGGGAACATTCTTTTAGATGTGTCCATATCCCAGCGTTAGCCCTATGGGGCACAAGAGAGAAAGGGAGAATCTTACTGAAACAACACTGATAGAACAATGAGAAGATAAGTGGGGGAGTTTGAATCAACCCACCCCACATTGGTAGATAATAAGAAGTTGGGGAGGGGAGGGGAAACTTTGTAAGGTTTGAACACCTTACAAGCCGTAAGCTGTAGGTAAGTAATAATCACCATGGCTATATGTTGATTTTGGGTTTAATGTGTTACATGTACCATATTGAAGGATGTGGAAAGGAAAAATTAGGCAACTTGAACATGTGGCACAATAATGCAAGAAGATATAGGCGATTCGTGTACAAGAATTTTGTGAAAATAAAAGCATGGAAAGGAACACTACTTGAGTTTGTGTTGACAGTTAAAGCTTTCATTAGATCTTATACTTTATAAATCGCCTTCCTATTGTATTTTAATATCTTGTCTTGATGAATGTGTAGAAAGGTGAAATTTACTATTGGATAATTCCATTAATTTTATTATTGACAATTTGACATATTGTCTTCTCAAATGCAGGTTTGCCATGTGATCATATTTATGCAGGAGGGTTCACACTTCGATATCCAAATTCTGAAAAAATTTAGAGTGTTACAAGGTGCTAAAAATGCAATGTTTCCATTTATTAAATCACAAACACTGCATCCAACAACATCAAGATCACACACATCACCTTCTTCACGAACTTCATCAGGACCTAAAAACCGCTCTCCTGGTAAAAATGGCCCACCCACAAGTCGTAATAATTCGTCAGCTACATTAATGTCAGGTTTTAGTTCAAACCCATCTTTGTTTCCTGGACAGTGTACTCCCATTATACTTTTTGTTTTTCTTGATGATATTTCCGACCCGGGTTCTAACCCAGATGAGCCAGCAGAGTCCACATCATCAAATCAGTCTTCAGCTTCAAATAGTTTAAAAGGGCTGGGTTCAATAGTTGTGTTATCACGCCCTGCGACAAAACCCGAAGGTGGTTTTAAGAAGAAATTGCAAGCATCTCTTGAGGCACAGATTCGATTTTCAATTAAAAAGTGTCGGGTGCTTTCGGGTTCTGAAACGGGTCCTCCGGGGTCAAGAAGTGGATCTGTTTCAAATCCGGCTCCTTTGTTTTCACTTGATGCATCTAAAGCTGTTTTGATTGTTGACCGGAAGTCAAACCAGATGGGTGAATCATTGGAGTTTGCTACTAGCATTGTGGAGAACGTTCTTAATGGTATCTCGACTTCAGATTCTCTTCTACTTGAAAGTCACAGCCAGAGTTCAAATAAAGAAGATATCCTTTCCGTAAAAGAGTTTATTTCCAAACAATGTGATTTTTTTAGAGGTCGGGGGAGTATGGTTTCAACTGCAAGCAATGTCTCAGCCGGTGGTGTCGGAATGGTGGCGGTTGCAGCCGCGGCAGCTGCCGCCAGTGTAGCTTCTGGGAAGCCTTTGGCAACTCCCGAACTTCCGAGTCTTGATGTGTGGCTGACTTCTAGTCAAACTATTTTATATGGGCTTCTTTCTGCTAAACCTGGGCTCATACCCGAACCTGAACCAGAACAATTCAAAAGAAGATCCCGACAACGAAATAATATTGCACCAGCAATTGAAGGCAGTGACCCGCTAGAACTTGCAGCGACATTTCTGGATAGCAGCAGAGGACTCAACACTAAATTTTCAATCTTGTGGTGCCAAAGAGCGCTACCTGTTGCTAAAGATGTTTACTTAAGTGATTTACCGACATGTTACCCGACATCACAGCATGAGACCCACTTGGTGAAGGCATTGACTTCTTTTAAGTCAATGGTCAAGGGACCAGCTGTGCAACATTATTTGAAAAAATTGGAGGACGAGTGCACGTCTATTTGGATTTCCGGAAGGCAACTGTGCGATGCTGTCAGTTTGACTGGAAAATCATGCATCCATCAAAGGCATGAATCGGAAACTGATATTAAACAGCATTCTAGTGGTTTTGTATTCCTTCATGCATGTGCTTGTGGTCGATCTAGGAAATTACGGGCAGACCCTTTTGATTTTGAAGCTGCTAATGTGACTTTTAACTGTTACCCAGAGTGTGACAAACTTCTTCCCACCCTTAATTTACCAAAAAGTAATACAACAGGGCCGATTCAATCATCGTCTTGGAGTTTGGTTCGACTTGGCGGGTCAAGATACTATCAGCCTTCTAAAGGTCTACTTCAAAGTGGGTTTTCATCTGCTGAAAAGTTTCTTCTTAAATGGAAATTTTATCTTGAAAAACAGAAGGAACCTTCTTGTTTACCACCGAGTCTTGCGCATAGTTATTCTATGAATGGGTCGAGTAACGATTCACTGGTTGATGCTGTTTCAGATGCAAAAGTAAATAAAGCTGGAAACGGGGTGGAAATTCAAAGTAAAGTTAATAATGTTGATGAAAGTAATAGTAATTCTACTAGAGTTCTTCCTAGTTTTACTATGAAAAAACAGTTCGCGGAGGTTGTTGCTGGATCAGCAGCTACTCGTTCAGGGTTTCCGCCTCTTCAATCGAAGCCAAAGCCTTCATTGGGTTCAGTTAGTGCTACTGTGGTCAAAACACTTGACACCAATGCTAGTCAGGGATCTATAGAAGTTGATAATATGTCTTCTGTTCATGAAACTGTCGATGGAATTGGTAATGGGAATGGTAACCCATTTCTGCAGATGGCTAATACTGGTAATGTAATATCCAAGAACGGTAGGGAACATTCTTCAAATCAAGTGGTAGTATATATTGGATTTGAGCATGAATGTCCACATGGACACCGATTCATATTGACGCCTGAACATCTCAAGGGACTCGGTCCAATCTATGCAATGGACGAAGAATCTCATAATTCATCTGTTGAAAATCTTGACCATAAAGGGGTAGATTTATCAAAGATGGGGAAGCATGGTGGACATGGGAAAGTCAACCGCCATTCAAATCGGGTGGTCAGAAATCAGGGAAGGTCAAAAGAGGTATCAGGTAATAGTACTCAAGGACTGGATGGAATCTTGCATGTGTCGCGATCACGAAAAGAACAAAATGGTGTTGTTAAAAGTGATCACATGAATTACATTGAAGGAAGTCTTCAGTCAACGACTCTTGATGATGATGGAAATTGCTTTTTTGCTCTACTTAATAGAAATATACCTTTGTACTTGAATTGCCCACATTGCCAGGTCCATAAGAATAAGAATGACCAGCCAAATGTTCAATTTGCTGGCACAACATCGCAGCTCCAGAGAATTTTCCTGGTAAGAAATTTGATTACCACTTGTTTCTGATTGAAAAATGGACGGCTGCAGTAACGTGTAACATATCTAGGGGGAGTCATGTTCACCCAACACTCTTTTATAAATAGCTAGCATGTCAATTATGATAAACAAATACATCATCTTAACATTAATTTAATATTTTGAGTAAAGTGATTTAGCGGGTTTTATACTTTTTATTGCATGGAAAATAAAAATAACCTAAATTGACCCATTCATAAGTATATGGGTCAAACTGGCCATTTTTCAGTTTTATTGATTTGGGTTGATTGGATATGATTTTTATGTTGACAAAAGCAAAATTGTGTAATTAACTCTTAAATTACCATTGTGACATTGTCTATGTGCAGGTCACACCGTCTTTCCCTGTTGTCTTGGCTACATGTCCTGTTATTCAATTTGAGGTACCTCTTCTCTCTTCATGTGCTTGTGTGTATTATCATTGAGGGTTTAACAGCCAAAATCAAGTTTATTGTCTGCTGCTACTAAATTTCCCATGACTGAATGCTTAGGTGTCATGTCTACTTCCATCTGTCCCCGAGAGGGAACAGAAACTGCAATTCAGCCTCGGTAGTCCTGTAGTTCTACCACCCGAGAGTTTTGTCTCACTTAGACTGCCGTTTGTTTATGGGGTGGAACTGGAGGATGGAAGTGTGCATCCCTTAAAACCTTTTAAAAGTCAACCAGAGTTGACTGCGTGGATCACCAAAGGCACTAGTTTGCAGGTTTTGTCGAAGGGAAGCAAGCTTGAAGTGATGTAACTTCCGGAACCAATGGAAAACCTCTTGCATTACTTGCTGCAATAGTCAAAATTTCCGTCTGCAGTTTTGCCTGGTTCCAGGATTCCAGGTAATGTATTTAGATATGTAATACTGATTCTATAGATTTTTGGCTTCGATTTTCTTTGATATGCAAGTGAATTATATCAAATATAATGCCTTATTAACGGCATGCCAAATACCATGTGGAAATAACCTCACTGCTTAGAGGTAGCAAAATGTGTGTGCTGAGTGGTTGGGTCTAGAAAGGGTTTGGGTTTACACGGTAATACATATGTATGGGTCGCGTAGGGTTTACCTGAAATACTTTTTGTCCAAAGTCCTCGATGAGTAACAGGGTCACTGATAGAATCCAGAAATCAACAAGGATAAATTACTGATTTTTATTGCTGGAAAACCAAAAGATTACAAGTTAGTAGACCCAATTCGAGATGGGTTAATCTCCATACAACCCTATTCGAGATGGGTAATTCTCCTAGAACAAACAAGG
>JAOEHQ010001532.1:0-19187 GCA_025447715.1 Asclepias incarnata
CCATACAAAACCGGATCAAAAACAGGATTCTATATCCTTTAAAACCGGTTTCCTTTCTTTTGAAACAGGTTTCCTTTGTTTCGTTCCGGTTTCCTTTCCCATAATTGAGCCTTTCACAGTTGGTGGGCCTTGGGCCTAGGGTTTCAGGCGTGAGTGTGGGGCCTCACCTGCGCTTTGCGCCCAACCGCACGCTTTTGACAACTATGAACAAGGGCCATATAAACTAATGCTCCCCCTTGGTGAGGATCAATGAAGATTAATACTCTAGTTTTAAGCGATAGAATGATTGTAATAGTTTTAGGCGATATAATGATTGTAAAAGTTTTAGGCAATAGAATGATTATAATGGTTTATGCAATAGAATTTATAATAATTTTACAAAATTGAATGATTGCAATAGTCAGTCAGTTAAATTCAATTAAAAAGGTCAGACTTTATGAATCCAATTATTAGCTTTTATTACATATATGTCTTTCATTTGCTTAATGACTTTTATTTTACTCATGCCTTTGACAATTAAGCATCCAAGATGTTACCGAACACTTATAACCTCCAACCATGAAACAAGGAGTCAAGAACCTGACACGCTTAAGAAAGTATTCTACAACCGAGTTTTCATGAATCAAACCATGGATTAAGTATAGATCCCAAAGCTTAGAAGATTCTTAGACTTTCATTTAATTGTTAGACCATATCTTGAAAGTTGTTTAAATAGCTGAAAATCCCAAACTTTAGAAAATACACCAAATACAAAAATTTTTAGGCTCATACAAATCTCACTTACAATTTGTTTCCATTTGGAAGATAAAGAAAAAAAGCATAGTTTTTCAATACAAGTACGAATTAATCATTATAATAGCAAACTCTCGCACTAAAATCAAAAGAGCTGGCCTCGGTTAGGTTGAGCAAGCATTCAATCCAAGATTCAATGATCAAGCGAATGCCAATATATCGCAACAATGCACTAACTTTAACGCGTAATTAACCAACGCATCCATAGTGACACAGGGTTTCTTTTTGCATCCTAATCACTGTAGTTTGCTAATTTACTACAATACATTTAGAAAAATTTAAACTTGTCCACATAAGAAATCATTGGCAATTTCTGATTAGAATCCGTCCATAAAACAAAAACCAAGATCGAACCGCATACGTTGACATTGTTTAAATCTTAAATATGCACTGACAAGAAACCTACAAGTAGAATGCTAGGGTCAAACTATCTACTAAATTAGCTAAAAACTTATCTACCAACCAACCAAATTAGCTAAAAAAATGATCTTGATGATTAAATTAATAAGAGGAAACAGAAACAAACTTACAGATACATATTGGTGATCCTTGGTAGCAAGCCAATGGTGCGCAACGAGGTCCGCGGCAGCATAATCAGTCGCAGGAGGAGCAGCAGCAGCAGCAACGGTGTTAGAGTAAGTATAATAATGTGCATTGTAGGAAGCAGAACCATGAGTAATCGGATAAGAATCAACTCCGGGCGGTGTCGGATCAGCCTGTAATTGTAATGGTGGCTGATGATGATAAGGGTTAGGGTTTTGCGTTGTTGGGAAAAAAGAAAAATACTCCGGGGGCCGGTGGTGACCGTATACATCAGCATGATTTGGTGGTTGCATTTCCGGAATTTTTGGAATTCACGGTGGTTTGTGGCGGTTGTAGATGGATGAACAAATACTAAGTTTTTTTCTGAAATTTGGGGAGGGATTTTGTTTCAATGGTTAGAAAGTTAACAAAAAATGGTTGACACCTTTGACAGTTTTACTCCTTAAACTTCTTCTTGTTTAAGTTATTTCAAAGTACTCATCTAAAATTTTTGTAACTTTTTATCGCAAACATTTATTTTTTAAAGATAACTTTTATTCACAACAACATGTTCCAACTAACTCGTCGAACGAGCCAACATACAAAAATAATTACTTTAGCTTGAATCTACACCAATTTTTCCAACTAATAGAGACATTTTTCTTTCTATTCTTATACCAAAGAAACCTCAAAGATTTGATATTGTGTAAAATAGCTTCGATGTTGGTGAGAGCATTCGAGAACCTTCTTTTATTTCTAATCTTCCAACCAACAAGAAATCATGATAATTCCTTTTAGAGTCTTCCTTTCCTTTTTCCGATTTCCACATGCTCGTGAATTTCCACTAAATCCTTAACGATAAAGACAAAAAATGGACTTGCCTTACACCAATAACTAATAAACTGCCAAACTAAAGTGGCCACTGCACAGGAGCAAAACGGATGATTAACAGAGTCTTGCCCATCTTCACAAAGTACACAAGTATCACTAGCAAAATTACAATCGCGTACCTTAAGCACGTACCCGTTACTGAAATCCCCAGCACTTCTCATATACTATTTAACTGCTCTAACTGTCATGTCGTCGTTTTTTACCCCCATCCAAACCCACTTATCCCTAACATTAAATAGCCGAATACTAGCCAAAAGAATAAGCAGGTTGTTCCATTCTACAACTTCTTCAGAGTCGAAGCGTTCATAGACCAAACATTTTTCCCTCTTTCGAGCCTGAACAGCAGAGGGAAACTGTCCTTTAATGCCGAGTTGCCAATCCAAATGTCAAGCCAAAATCTAATGACAACACCATTCCCATACATTCCTTTCACAACCTGATGAACTCCCACGCCCTCAACCTTGATCGAGTCGATAGCCTTAACAATCGTTCTCCAAACTCCACATATTTGATTGTTAACAGGGAGAGACCCCCAACTTCTTTTCTTATCATGAATTGCGGTTATAACTTCCTTTTACAGACTCGAAGGTTCACTTTTAAATCTCCACAGCCATTTTGATAACAAAGTCAAGTTGGTGACTCTAAGTCTAGACAGCCCGAGCCCTCCAACACTCACTGGTGAAGTAAACCTCTCCGACAACACCCAATTGATTTTATTAACACCGTCAGACACCCCCCCCCCCCCCAATAAAACCATATAATGATTTTCCAATCCATCGATCATCTTAACCGGTGCCTTAAACATCGAAAAATAGCAAGTGGGAAGGCTTTCCATGACAAATTTAATCAATGTTACTCTACCCTCGATTGATAAACAAGAAGCTTTCCACCGAGCTTCAAAGATTTAATCAATGTTATTTCAGCTTATGCAATAGTTTACCATATACTAATAATTTCAATCATATAAATAAAATGAGTCGCAAAACAAGGCAAAACGATTCACGACCGTCATTTGTTATAGCTCATACCCAATCTAAGCATACCAAACACCTCCTAACTATTTCTATAATCCTATAGTTTAAGAATTTAACTACTTCTATTAGGGGTGAGCATGACGTTGGGGTTTTTCAGTTTCTGGATTGGTTTCGGTTTTTTTGTTTGTTTTTATTTTTTTATTTTAAATTTTTTTTTTTCAATTTTAGCTTATCAAATTATAATTTAAAAAAAAAAACTCAATTAGTAAGAAAATATTTTGATAAAAAAAGCTCAAAACATACTATTGATTTTACCTAACTAATCCTATTGATTAGGTATTGAATTTAGTATGCATTTTATTAAACCAAATTTATCTTATTGTGTATTTTCACATAAATAATTACATTTGATTTTGTCATGTACACTCAAAACACAAAAAATTTAAATATATTAATATAATTACTAAGCGTAAGTTCTATATATATATATAATAAAATGAGTTAAATATAACTAAATCGAACAATATATATTTTCGGTTTGTTTCGGGTTTTATGGATCAGTTTTTCATATGAAACCGAAAAGTTTGGCTTTTAAAGAAATAAAACCGAAACCATTGGTTTTTTTTTGGGTTTTCAGTATTCTTGGTTCAGTTTTTTTATTTTCGTTTCGGATTTTGCTTCGTTCCCTAACTTCTGTAGCTTAAAAATATAATTGAAATTGAATGGATTGTTTTTTGTTAGAAAACCAACATACACTCCAGCTGGGGGTCTGTTTAAATTATTCGTGTGTCGCATGATGTCTTGTCGTCTAATACGGAGTAATGAATATTTTGAGCTCCAACGATAAATTAATGATAATTTAGAAATATCGTTAAGCTAAAACATCTGTCCGTCCAACGGAGTCACGGTCACCGGACACCAAACAAGAAATTCAAGAATTCATCTTCAATCTGCAATCATTTTCTGCTTGAATATTATTCTTTCTTAAAAATGATGTCAGGAAATTACTCGGGCATTGATAACCAAAATGCCTCTGGATCTGTCGCGGTACGTTCATTTTCTTCAAATGCATTTTATCACATTGATCGAAAACCTTATTTTTGATTCATGTTTCAGCCTGTACAAGATCCCCCTGGACAAGTTTCTGTCAAATTCAACGGTAATGTGCAAAAACGTGCGTTTTATCTAAATCATAATAGCATAAAATTTCATTGTTTGTTGAATAATTTCTTGATTGCAGATTCTCAACTACAAACATTTCCACCTTCTGCACCGCAAGGAAAGATCACCATTGGTTCTGGACCACCTCATGATGCTGATGGTACGTTTTTACGTAACAACCTCATTGAATCTACTTGTATGTCTTCCCCATGAGATTGATTTTTAATATGGCATGACGTTTAATCTGTTAATTAGGTGCAGTTATGTTCTCAAAGCCAGGGTCTGGTGAACAACAACCAACTCCTGGTTGGCTTAACGCTTTCACAGTCACGGCCTACCAGCCTTACTTTGATGTTGACACGTCTGATATATTGGATAGGATTAAAGATTCTTTATTTCCCTTGAAAGGGACCTTCAGTGAGAAGACTGCTAGCAGCCCTGACTTGTAAGCTGATGTTAATTCTATACGAAACCTCTGTATCCGTGTATAAATATCTTTAGAGCATGTGCTTATTATTATTTTTTTTTGCAGGTATGGACCTTTTTGGATATGCACGACATTGATCTTTGTATCAGCTTCGATCGGTACATCTGTCACTTATCTTGCTGACAAATTACATCATAAGAATTGGGACTATGATATACATCTTTTGACATGGTCTGCTAGCGTGTTGTATGGCTATGCACTTTTTGTACCCATCATTTTGTATATAGTTCTTAAGTACTTATCTGCACCGTTAGGCCTTGCTCAACTACTCTGTCTCTATGGCTACTCACTATTTATCTTCATCCCCGCAGTGGTAAGGTTCTGTTGACATATATCTGAACACGTATTTAAATATAAAGCTGTCATGTTACATAAATTTTGTTTTGAAGTTGGTTTATTGCAAAAATATGATTCTTGTTTCTTCTTGGAAGCACATTCTACAGTTAGTAGTGTCCTTTTATGGCTAATTTAGTATTTATTTGGCTTCAATTACAGTGCCTGTCTATTATTCCGGTGGAAATAATCAGGTGGGCGATTGCGGGTGTTGCTGGATTCATGTCAGCAATGTTTGTGGCATCGAATCTACGAAGCCACATAGTTTCAGCGGGTGAAAAGTGGTTTTGGGTTGTTGCTGGAATTACCATGTTGCAGTTGGCTCTCTCTATTGTACTTAAGGTCTGTTTGTTTAGTGCAAGTATGTAGTTTTCTTTACAGTAAACAGAAGTTGGTTTCAATAACTCTGGTCACAGTTGAAGAGGCTCTTCTGCCACCTGAAAACTTGTTACGTTTAGAATATAGGGGTATAGCCCATATTCTTATATACGATTCGATTTTGCCAGCACAATCCAACATGTCAATATATTTATGGCTATTAAGATACCCTCGTGCTCATTCGAAACTTTCATGAGCTTTATGAGTCGGTCTATCTTGCCTGAGAAAAGGCATTTTTTTAGCTTTTACGGTGAATGAAGATTATTATTGTTGTTCAACATTAATGTTCATTGTTGAGTACTTAGTTTATGCTGTATAGTTCAATTTAATATGGTTGGGTACGCAAGTGAACTAAAAGTAATATCATTCTTCGTCACAAAAATTTTTTTAAAAAAAAGTTTTGATTACAGAATGTCCCATTAAAATCAGACCATTTTCTTTCTGTGACAGAGTTGTTCTCCCTTATTTAAGAAAACTTAACCGGCATAAGACATGTCAAACATTTATTGTAAAAAATTATGAATGCGGCCAAGTATTGCAATTCCCGTGAGAGTATGAGATACAAGTAGATTGGAAACTGGAGTATCTATTTCACTGGACTATCATCTATACAACTGCATTGCAAGAGAGCAATCTCTCATGCTGAACCGGGAGGCAGTCTGAATAAGTTAAAGGTCATTGCAAAGATTCAGACATGTACACTGCATTACAGAGGAGTACAGCTTGGACAATGGATAATTGTACAAGCTAGGGCAAAAAGTAAAGAAAGGCTTGATCATAACGGAAGTGGAAACAAATGCAACTAGATGAACATAAGAACCAAGGCATCGAAAAATATGAATCATAGACTTGGTCTATTTATGAAAAGCCCCTGTTATTACTCCCATACATAGCATCACAACCTGCAAATGTAAAGCAGTTGATTTGTTTACTAACGAAGCAAATACAACACCATGATCCATTAACAACAACGATTGCTCAAATTACATTTTCTTTGAACTATTTAGACAACTCTTCGACAAAAGGGGTGGGTCATATTAATATTCAGTAAAGTTGAAAAATGTAACAATATAATCGGATACAAGGTAGAAGGAACGTAAAGCTTAATAAACATATATGGCAACCCACATAATGGTCTTTTCACTACATGAACAAATTTAAGAATAAAAGAACTGACCAGCCAAAAATAGTAAAGAATTGAACTGACTAGTGCTCTCAGGTTCCATCACAAGGCAAATGATGAAAACAAATTGTTTCTTTAGACCAAAGCAGGCATGTCCTTGAGCCAGGCATCGAGTGGCTTACCAATGGAGTAAACAATGAAACCAATTTTCCTGAGTTTCTCACTGTCAACGACGTTCCTACCATCAAAGACAAAAGCGGGTTTCTGCATGTTGTCGTATATCTTTTGGAAATCTAGAGTTTTGAACTCATCCCACTCGGTCAGAATACACACACCATGGGCATCTTTGGTGGCTGCATAAGCATCCCAAACAACACCTACTTGCTTCACGGTGGTGGGGCTCATTGGCTGGAGGTGAAGAGGATGGTCCCAGTCAAACTTCTTCATGGAAAGATCTCTTTGGATCTGATCCTCGGTGACTTGTGGATCATAGATGCTCAACAGAGCCTTGTCGCCTAGCAAACCCTTGCAAACGTCAATGGCTGGGGTTTCTCGGGTGTCACCTGTATCCTTCTTGAAGGCAAATCCAAGGATGGCAATCTTCTTGTTTGACACCGTGTTAAACATAGAGGCTACGACACGGTTTACAAATCGTGTCTTTTGGTAATCATTGATCTTGATGACTTGTTTCCAGTATTCGGCTACTTCAGGGAGCCCATTACACTCACAGATGTAAACCAAGTTCAAAATATCCTTCTGGAAGCAAGAACCGCCAAATCCCACACTGGAATTCAAGAACTTTGGACCAATTCTAGTATCCTTTCCAACTGCATAAGCAACTTGGCTAACATTTGCACCTGTTGCCTCGCAGAGAGCGGACATGGCATTAACAGAAGAGATCCTCTGTGCCAAGAATGCGTTGGCGGCAAGTTTTGACAGTTCTGCAGACCATAAATTGGTTGTGATGATATTTGCTTCAGGGACCCAATGAGAATACACATCCTTCAATGCTTGAATTGCCTTTTGGCCTGCTGGGGTTTCCCGACCACCAATGAGGACTCTGTCAGGCTTGAAAAGATCTTCAATTGCAGTTCCCTCAGCAAGGAACTCTGGGTTTGAAAGAATCTGGAAGTTGATTCCCTTGCTGTTATGTGTCAGAATTTTTTCAATCGCCTCAGCTGTTTTGACAGGGACAGTTGATTTCTCAACAACAATTTTGTCTGATTTCGAAACATCAGCAATCATACGAGCAGCACTTTCCCAGTATGTGAGATCAGCGGCTTTACCAGCACCAAGACCACGTGTCTTTGTTGGGGTGTTGACCGAAACAAATACTATGTCAGCCTCACATACATGCTTCTCCACATCAGTGCTGAAGAAGAGGTTCTTGCCTCGACACTGCTTCACGACGTCATCAAGGCCTGGTTCATAGATAGGAAGCTGGTCACTATTCCAGGCTGTGATGCGAGGTACAGAAATATCAACCACCGCCACTTCGATATCAGGGCACTTAAGTGCAATGACAGCCATGGTGGGACCGCCAACATACCCAGCTCCAATGCAGCAGATCTTCACCATATTTTCGTGTTTCTATATACCAGGATTTGAAATTTTAAATAAGCATCAAGTCACATAGTAGTTAAAAAGATCAACATTAAAGAAAAAAGATCCATGGGTGTATCAATTAGCTCAAAGATTAAATTTTGCTAGGAAAGTAGATGAAAAGTAACTTCCAACTTAATTTATATATCCCATATCATAAAATGACGTTAGATCTCATATTGTCTACAAAAGGCATAATACGTTTTTATCCGTCACACCATTTAATAACTTCTAACCTCATGGAACTTCCAATAATCGAACACCCAACTAAAAAACACATAGAAATCCTAAAATCTTGAATGGCAAAAGATCCATCTAGATTTGCACTCATAATGATCATCACACAACCAAAATGAGATGAAAGCCACTTACGACAATTATATGATATATGTGGGAACAGGTTCAAATGAGAACCACAAAAATGTCAAAAACTACAAAATTACATGTTAATTCACCCATAATTAAGTCTAGTCACACATAAAAGTGATGAACGCTCAAATGAGTACGAAAAAACAGAGTTGAAAACATTTTTAAAATGCATGTTATTCGATCCGTTCACATAAAATTGGTACAGACTATTGACATGATCGCAACAGCTGAGTAACACAATTGCTGCCTAATACTGTCTAACAACTATGCCTAATATTATGTAAAAATTCAGATCTAATTAAAATGCAAACAAGTATAAATTTTTTTTTAGCAATTTCCATGATCACATCAATTAAAACAGCACAGATCTAACCCGAACATCTTTGACACGTAACTGAGTCAGCTCATTTCATAATTAAAACCTAAATTGTATTATGCAGACACTTAACTAAACTAACCAAATGTTAACGGATCTGACACTCTGGTCATATAATAAACAATTTATAACACACCTTAAAAATTAAATCACTATACCGATTTAAAATAACAGAAATAAAATAAAAAATTATGAATAAAATGATGATGAATCTGAAATGCTGTTACCTGCTGTTAGATCCGTGATCGGAGGGTGTGGAAAATGTGAAAGATGGAATATATGTTATTTGTAATGAGAAACATGGAAAGCGGGAGGGGGGGCACATGTTTATATATAATCGTTATGAAAGTACAGAATTTACCCTTTTGATTTTGATAAATGACATTTAAGATCCCTCTAATATGAATGAACTTTTTGTATTTAATACGTTTGATGTAGACAGCTCAACGCGTCCACCCACACGCATTTGGCAGATGATGAAGGAGGAGGAGAGGGAGTGGTGAAGCTGTAAAACAACATCACTTTCTCTTTTTTTTTTTCATTACAAAAAATAAACTCTTTTTTTTTATATGCACCCATCATCACAAATAATTGAACTAGGACTAGTCTAGGCTAGTGATTTTTTATTATTATTATTATTTTATAATATCGAAAGCATACGCCTAAAAAAGATTTATATTTAAATCCAATAGTGATATAATCATGTATGTAAATGATATGATGATTTATTAAGGCCTTACCGTCGTGTGTTCTCACATTTTCTCAAATGTGTTTTCAAGAAAACCATTGGCATGACAATTTTCTTAAGCATGTTCTCAAAAAAAAAAAAATCATCTCATGTGTTCTTGTGAGAAAATAGGAGTAAGAAGTGGGGTGGGGTCAACTTTTGTTTTTAGTCACTAATAATTAACAAAAAAAGTTTGTTTTTTTTTTAAAGATATAATAAATTATATGAATAAGATGTGAGAAAAAAACATGATTGATAGTGCTATTTTTTGGAATATGAAATGAGAAATAGATGATGTAACGCTGATGTGACACTAAAAAAAAAGGTGAGGTTTGGGCAAGACCGAATGTTAATGACTTATCCTCGATTTTTGCACAACTCTAGATTAGGATAAAAGGGCCAAAAAGTTTTATGATTACTATCGGATGTTTCAAATACAGGACATGAACGAATTATCACAATAGTAGTTAACAGCGTTGGCATCCCACCTCTCACCAATTTTCTCACGACTCACTCTCAACCAATCCATTTATGCCACATCAGCTACCTCTCACTCATACCACATTCCACTATTTTGTTGGCAACTCATCTCTCACACACCACTCACTCATGCCACTTATATCTTATGCTTAAAAAGTTGTATCTCTCACCCACCACTCTTTATTCAAATGCGTGGTCTCACCACCCAAACAAACCCCTTGCCGCATGGATAATCCATGGCGGCGGTGTTCCTTTGTGACACCACACCCACCACTCACCCATGATCCATACGATGCCAACCCCCTAAGTACCAGCAAAATATTAATACTTAAATTGGGACCGAAGAAATAGTATATGACTTTGTTTGTTTAATCATTAGGGAGTGTTAGGTTTTATATCTGTAATTCTTATGGGTTTAATTTTTTTAGCCACAATGGAAATGAGTTTTGAAACCCACTATCTTTGGTGGGTTTAAAATATAATTAAATTGACGGTTAAAGCAATAAACCAAATATTTTTAATAGAAATCAAAGTCATTCTTCATTCCAATAAAATAAACACACTTTAAATAATATTTAACACAGCGGGTCGTTTTTAAATAATTTGTGTCTAATTATATCAAAATTCAATTTAATTGGGTTATTATTGCTATGAAAAAGAAGACACAACTCAACCAAATGAGGACATACATTGACGAACACATTTATTCACTTGACTTTTATGCAATCTATAGCTACAACTGGAAGGACGAAAATACGTAAATTGATTGAATTACAAAACAATCCAAGCCTACAATTTTATTTTAGTAGTACCTACCTGTTTTCTATTTCTATTCACGATCCACACACGTACCAATATATTTATTTATTTATTATTTATACCAATCAAAGTTCATAGACTTTATATTATTTGTTTATTTCTTTAATTTAATTAATACAGAGTAATAGCATAGCATTTCCGTGTGAGAGCAACACATGGGTTCTCTTATTCATGTTCTGGCTAATATCCTAATTCAATCAAGATGGCTTAAGGTCTTTAACTTTATAAGACCCTAATTTTGTAGGAACACCGTTCAAAAAAATAAAATATTTAAAGAAACATACATTCGAATTACAATATGACAATATAAGGAAAGTGACTCCAAGAACTAAATAAGCAAGAAAACAAATAAAGTAGAAATATAACTACAATAACAAAAAGAAAATAGCAAAATACAAGTAGAAATATAACTACAATAACAAAAAGAAAATAGCAAACAACGGAAAGAAAAGGGCACTATGGCTGAGGATTTTGTTAGACAGGGGGTCCTTAAAACAGATTTCGGGCCATCCAAGTGAACCCGTCTGTTTCCCAGGGTACAACAGCCGCAACAGTTAGAACTGCCAGAGTTAACCTAGCACCCGAAAAAATACCTTCAAGAACAAAACGAAACGAGAAGAAAGATGGGAAGCTTCCTTGATAATCCAGAGTTCGGACAGCAAAATTATTTTTGTGTCAACTCTTATTTCCACTAAGGAAATAGAAGAGATAAAGAGACACTAGTTAGCTTGCATGAACACCAACGGGTGTCATACTATGAGCTTGAACAAGTGTTGTTCCAGGTGTTAAGCCAGGAACAACTGGAACCACTGAGCCAGAAAGCCAAGCCGAGCCGAGTCTAGCCAAAACAAAAAAGCGGCTCATAAACAGCTCGCAGTCACATTACACCTCATCGCCCTCGACCCGTTCCCAGGCTCAGCGGGTTCTTCGCACCCTCCTAGCCAACTAAGGGTGTAACTCCTTATTAAGGAATATTATTCCATCAACACTCCTTATAAACACTCATAATGTTTGTTCCATTAGCAATGTGGGACAAACCCACATTATTAAACATTAAACACAACACACTTTTCAACTGTTTTTCTAAATATCTATTTACTTAATTATTTATGTTTATATAATAATTTATTTCAACATATGAAATAAAAATAACATAAAATTTTCCAACAAATTTTACGTGTGTATGTATACATATAGAAGTTTGAAAAAAAAAATTATACTTTAGAGTTGAATTGTAAACAAATAATCAAAAATGTGTCTAAACTCTATAGTCAAAAATCCGCACATCATCTTTTTTTAACCGTACACCACCAAATGTGTTTTAAGATGTTGTATTGTATAATAATGTCAAACATATTTAGTGGTATAGGGCTAAAAGAAATGATGTACGGATCACCTCTCGTATGTAAAGGTCTAATCAATAAGACCCTATTTGAAAAGTTCGCTTTAGATACCAAAAACATTTGAGACGTCCCTATATTCATTCACCCAGTGGCGGATCTAGGATGAAAGTTCAGGGGTAGCGAAAAAAAAACCTAACTGTAATTTTTTTTAACCGTACATTTAAATAATTAAAATAAAACGATAATAAAAGAAGTTAAACAAATACCTAATAGATCTCAGAACTCTCCTCTTCGGTTTTTCATAGCTTGAAAACGAACCATTACATCCTCATTCGTTACTTCGTCAAATGTCTCTCCTTCAACCGCACATACCATAGCATTGTTCAAATATTCGTCCCCCATTCGATTCCGCAAATCCGTTTTGATAAGCTTCATTTTAGAAAAGCATCTTTCAACAGTTGCGGTTGAAACCGGTAAAACCAATGCAAGCTTCAAAATCCGATAAAATAACTTAAATGAGAGATTTTTTCCGGTTTCCACCATTACCCGAGCTAGGTGACAAATCCCATCCAAATTCGCAAATCTATCATCTTCCTTTACCGAGTGATAAAAGACTTTAAGCTCACCCAAGATACACCCGCTATCGATCATATTAAAATCATCCGGATACATCTCAGAAAAGGCTACTATCTTAGATATGTCAAACTTAGAAAACCCATTACAAGGATTTAAACCCGACATATTTTCTACCAATGTAGTTGATACCTCATTGAACCGGTTCCCAAATTCTTGAATTTGCATATCCAAAACCGTATTAAAAACCTCAACCTCAAAATGATGTCGATTAGTAATGACATTCTTCCGGCTCCTTGGGTTACCATAACTTCCCATCATATCCAACACTGTAATACCGTTTTTTTCACAAAAAGAAGTCACTTTTTCCAACATGTCATCAAACCCATTTTGTCTTAAATCATTCAATGCTTGTTTAGTTCCTTGAATCAACTTACTCGATTCCAACAAGTCTTGTCTCTTTTGTTGAAGATGTTTTGAGAGACCATTTGTGTGGCCTAAAATTACTTCCATCAAGTGTGCATAAAAAACGAACTCAAGTTTTTGAAAATAGGTTTCAGTCTTTTAATTGTTTTTTTTTTTTTTAATTTTTCCTAAATGGTCTTGGACTTGGACAAATGGCTAAATGGGTTTATTTTTAAAGAATGATATGGGCTTCGAAAATTTGTTTAAGGGTAGCGAAATACGAAATCTAATACGAAAAACGTTAAAAAAAAAAAATTCCACTACCGGGTAAATGTTCAGGGGTAGCGACCGCTACCCCTTGGGTATGAATAGGTCCGCCCCTGGGCACCGCCTTGAAGGGGATTAATAAAGGGGAGCTGGTGTAGGTGATTGGTAACAGGGGATGATAGGTGATAGGAGTGATCGGTGATGATGGTGAGCTATGGTACAGGCGCCGTCCTTAGCCATGTGGGCTCCGCCCCGATGGTAGTGGTGGCAGCGACGGTGCGTAAGAAGATTGGTAACTGGATGGCTCAAATTGATCGGAGATGGTGGAAATGGATGACTGGAGATTTATTCCTTTGTTCTTTTGAAATTAAGTATTCTCTAATTACTCTTCCTATGTATGTATGTATGTATGTATGTATGTATGTATGTATGTATGTATGTATGTATATATATATCGATTAATCGGTACCCGTTGTCTTTAAAACTTAGGACTACACATGGGAAAAACCTAATGGTGGGAATTCAACTCCTAGCATATGTAATTTTAAGCGGAGGTATCTTACAGTTACAGATCTCTTACGAAATGGGATTAGCGGGTATCAAAATGGTACCAGGGACCAGAGGGTTACTTTTGATTTACCTTTTATATATATATAATATACATATGAGATGCTAGAGTAGTACAGCTAAGAGGAGCATGTCGACTTACATCACTGCATTGACTGGAAACACCAGTCAGGCCCAATTCACCACCTTTACACCTACCCTACCTATCCCAATTATTATCATCCAACTATTTTTTGATTAGGAATACCATGCATTCACATCCTAGCTATATCCACTTTATGGTTAATTTAGCTATTTTCCAAGGTTACCTCTAATACACATTTGACTTTCACATATAAATTTACATATCTATTAAGGTATAGCAGAAGGATACCCACACGTTACAACGGCGATAGTGGTAGCGACGGCGGTGTGTTGTGGTGATGGTGGTGCCGGTAAATAACTGCGATTCAAAATTAGTGCAGGAATTCAAGAAGCTATTTTATATACATTTGAGCAAAAAGAAAAATTAGCTTACTAATGTAACAATAATTTATACGAATTTAAAATGTTACAAAACATAGTAGTGTCTCACACTAAAAGTTTAGAATAATCCTTTAAGCTATTTTCTCTATTGAATTCTTATTTTATGATTTTTATAAATATTTAGATGAGTTGAAATATCTTTCACAAAATATATCATTATGAAATCACATTGAGATAATTGAAAATAGGGCAAATTGCGGGGGGTAAAAAGTAATATCTTTACATACTTTTTTTCTAATAACGTAAGATATTTTTTTTAGCAAAAAATGGAGTATATATATTGAAAAATATACATAAGAATTAAAAGTAACGTCAATTTGTAAGCAAAGTAGCATACAACATTGATTTGAAAAAGGAGAAAAACAAAAAGAACAAACAAACTATAAATTTAAGCAACTCCAAAACTATTAAAAAAACAAAACTAATAGCTAAGAAAGAATAATACAAATTATTATATTATATATTTTGAAATATCACAAATGTACCTTGTATAAAAATGATTACGATAAATAAAAAGATAAGATGGCCCATGCAGGTCTCGAACCTGCGACCTTCGCGTTATTAGCACGACGCTCTAACCAGCTGAGCTAATAGGCCGTTTGGTTTTATTCAAAAATATAATAATCTATATCCATTAGTCATTTACGTATAAGAGAAGAAATTAATGTTCTTTTTAGATAAATTTATGAACATACTCAAATCGTATTTTTCTACAGTTACAAATTAAACCGATGCTTCGATATATTAGCTCAGCTCAAACATGTCAGGTCAATTGTCATTCCACTTCATCAATTAGGTTATTAGATTATACTTTTTGGAAATAAATAAAGTGACGAAAATGTGATCAATTTCATTCTTTAGTTATGTGCTATGGTCATCTTGTCAACCTGAGGTTAGCACATTTGATAGAGGCTCATGCCTCTTGAGGAAAAATTCAAGATTCATTCTTTGACATTAATTAATTTAAGAATATTTGATATAGTTTAAGAGTAAAATAACTGTTAAAAAAAAATCTGCTATGTCATCCCCATTAGTTCAAAGATTAGGCATGTCGCCTGAGCATTGTTAGCTAAAATGTTTCGTTATACGAGTAAATGTTTAATTGACCGGTATTCGTTTTTGGCCAAGCTAACTATATATGTAAATCCTTGTATATTTGAGGGTATTCATTTTGTCCATATAGACTGAATCACTGAATCCATTTGTTTGTGCTTGATTGTACTTGTTGATGTAGCTAGCAACTCATAAGCCATTGCTGTAGAATAAATATTGGTTTCAATCTATACTATTTACCGGCTTAATGTATGCACTATGGGTCGAGAGTAAATATTATTTATTAGTGGTATCCAACGATTTTTTATGATGATTGTCGCAGGTTGTTTAATATATAGTATAAAAAATATCGTGACATGTTTTTTAAGATGACTAACTTATAATTAGTTGATAATACATTATGTATTTTTTAAATTGTATATGCAATGCAAGTTTCTAATTGCAAGTATCGTGATTTACTACTTAAAATGTTTTCTATATGATATTACAAGTATTTCTGATATATATTTGAAACAAAGCTAACAACTTTCCTTAAAAATATGTTGCATATATGAGAAAATCACTTAAAATGTTTAAAACTAATCATAAATTTGGAAAGAAAGTAAGTAAAATTTTTACATTTTTAGGCAACAAATGTAGACATATAGCTAAACAGATAAGTAAGCTAATATATTCATTTAATACATGTATGTGTTGGCATATATTAAATTCCGCTCGGTTCATTTAACCACGGGTATCGGAAATTAAAACCCGTAACCAAATCATTTTATACCATCCTTTTCTGTTTCGGTTATTTTTCGATTTTGAATCAAACAATTTGAGCTGAATTTTTGATTTTTATGGTCTTTTTACTGCACTAATTAGTTTCTTTTTTTTTTCAAGACATGTCTTCTCCACTCAAGACTGTACTCTACACACTCAAGAATCAAGATACCTTGAGAGAACAACCAATACATATAGTTATTGTTATAGTTAGTAGATGGTCTTGTTAAAATCGAAAATGATAAGAAATTTTTTTGTTAAATTCTATGTTACAAAATTATGATATTAAGAGGATTTACAAAATTGGAGCAAGAAGGAACAACTCCATCTTGGCACAGATTAAAGGAAGAAGTCATGAGCTTAAGCTTTCTTTGGATCAAGAACCGAGCAAGGCTTAAAGAACTAACATGGGAAAACTAGAGCGTGTTTATACTGTGAGAAACATCCAAGAAGACTTTTGGAGTTATAGCTGCAACTCTAGTTAAAGGCCTAGCAGAACCGCTGGGTAAAACTCGTTGTCTTTTATGGCTCATGGTGTATCATGCTGGACCGGATCAATTCGGGATACCATCAAAAACGAGTTGAGTGAAAACCGGTGGCTCGGCCCCCAATTTCGGGGATTTTTTTCTGGGTTCTCTTCAGGGTTTTTTCATCCATTTTGGTATCCTCACAGTTCTGACCCGGTCAAATGGTGTTTAATATGGTGTTTTAATGATGTAAAAGTATGGTGTTTTATGTTGTAAATTTCATTTGCTTTGTAATTTTGTACTACTGTGACTTTCTAGTGACTTACTAGAAGTCTTTGTATATATATAATATGGGGATATCATCCGTACTGCAACATTACGCAACCATAGGTACTGCGCCTCTCACATACCGGGGATTTAATACGTACATTTAATAAACTTCAGGGGACAAAATGGAAAAAAATTTCTTAACAAATCTGCATTACAAATCATTTCCCCTTATAATTTGTAATATTAACTACTCCTCCGTCACATTATATGTGTCCTGTTTTGACTTTTCAAAGTCTTTTTTTTTTTTTTACATCTTAAATACTTTTATTTGTAATATATAATATTTGATGAAAATTAAACCTATGAAAACACATTTATAACCCAATCCATTCATATACTTTTATTAAATATTATATAACACAAACATAACAGTGGCATCTCTCTTTGTCCATACATGCGTTGCGCTATATGTAGACAATAAATGTAGCATATACATGTAATACATGCAGGCTAATACAAACATATACATGAAACAATTGTTGTCATCCCTTTTTCTCCCATTGACCGCCTGCTCTTTCTCACTCCGTGAAAGGAGGCATGTATGTAAAAGAAGGAGCCTAGACTTAGGCTCTCTTTTCTCCCTCTCTACACCTTGGGGAACATAAAATTTGTATGTATTTTTTATCTGATGATGTATAGTCTAATAGTAGATGTAGAACCCCGTGTGAAAACACGGATCGATGATAAGTCGTATTGAATATCTTTAGAAGCATTAAAGAAAACTATTATATATATACATTACATCATAATTTTTTCATTGTTAAGAGCAAGAAGCAAACACATTTAATCTCATCATTAATTAAAACGATGATTCACAAAGATGGGTGGAAAACACACTACTAACAAAAGAAAATAATCCAACATAAGTTACTATATTTTATACAATATAAAGATAACTACTAAAGGTTCCAACTTTTTTTTTTAAATTTCTAAAATCCATTAAAATTTAAAAAATTTATCAAATCTAACATTTCATATTTACAAAGTAATAACTAAAATTAATAAAAAATTTCATACAAAACTCAAAAGAGTAATTTTTTTTTTACTTGTGTCCATAGTAATCTTTTAAACTAACCCATTAGATTATAACGCGGGGATAAAAAAAAATTTTTTCCCCAGAAGTACTCTAATGGACATCTGATTAAGAGAATATTTATTGTTTTACGAAATAATATTTTTATTAATTTATAAATAGGTTTAAAATTTTGACATTTTTGTGTTTCCAAAATTTTATTTGTTTTCTTATGTCGAATATGTATTTCCTTTTATTCAAATGTATATTCTTTGATATAAAAAAAATTTAAAAATAATTGCTATTAACTTCTTTTTTTATCTTTGTCAACTAAACAAACTTATTATTATTTATTTTAAATAAATCTAATATTTTTTTAAAATTTTCATAATGTTATTCATCTATGTACCAATTTAATTGAATAAATAATTGAAGAAAACTCCTAAATAAATAAATAATATTATATAATTAATGTAGATGATTGGTATATTTATTAACATTTATTCACAAATAAATAAAATAATCTATGTATTTTATTTTTATTTTTACTAATAAGTTATTTTAAATTTAATCACAAGATTCTAACATTTACTATTTTATCATGTAGTTATTTGAATGTAAACATATTTTTAATTACATGGTATGTTATATTTTTTATCCGGTTTGATCAAATATTTTAATAATAACTAAAGATACTTACATTCTTTGTAAATAACACATAACACATTATCCTTAATAACACTTATAATATAAATGACATATTGCCAGTAATGATCCTTCCTTGTTAAACCTCAATCTAGACCTTGCGTGAAACAAATGGAGGAGTTCAAGAATAATGTAACTAATGTG